>JAQFXP010003608.1:0-12173 GCA_034693685.1 Belba bartosi | reverse complement strand
GAGAGAGAGAGAGAGAGAGAGAGAGAGAGAGAGAGAGAGAGAGAGAGAGAGAGAGAGAGAGTTTGGGGGCATTCGACATAACTTTCGGTTTTAAATATACAAATAAATTAGTTTAGAAAAGTTTACTTAAGCTAATATACTGTACATGTACAGAGTATACAGTATATAGTATATACCTACAGTACAAATATTAAATAAAGCATTTTTTAAAATAATTAATTCAATCATGAAAAAAATATGACTAAAATTTAACTAGTTACATTAAACTAACACATTACTTATTAAATTAATTTTAAATGCATCAAAAAGTTTTACAAAATTTTTTATGATTAAAATTTTAAATTAATTAGCTTATATCGGTTATCCGCAAAATGACCTGGGATAATTATTTTATGTAAAAAAATTCTCATTAAAACAGATGTATTGCCAACAAAAAATTGATTTGAAAAAGGATTGAGTTCTTCAGTTCAACTCTAAGTTAGTTGAAAGTACGTACAGTAGATGTCAAAGAAGATTAATTAATAAGCCTTTTTTTATCCAAGTTCAAATTATGCTCTCGGGGAAAATAAAGAGTGGGCTACTGTATCAATAGTTAACATTTAGCAGTTAAGCCCAGAATATATTAAATTGTTTTTAAAAATAATTTCAATTTAATATTAATAGCTCTGAAAAGTGCAATGAATTCAACGCAAATGTTGGTTCGCGTCGAGTGAGGGCTTCACTGCATGTCTAGCAGTCATTCATTGCATTGAAAGGCGTTTCAAAACATTTCCAAAATCTAAAGTAAACAAAATTTTTGGACATTTTTTGTCTTTAATTATCGAAAACTAAATAAACATTAAAATCCATTGAACTCCGGATTTAGTGTTAAAATTAGAATTAAGTTTTGAATTTAGCGATTGTATTGTCTGTTTGTGTATCTGTTTGTGTGAGGGTTTGAGTGTTTGAACGGCAAACCAAAATGCAGTCAATCGGCAACCCATTGGTCGAATCAATCGATTGGCGATTCGGTGTAACCGTAAACTCGAGTCAAATCAACACTAATTCAAATATTTTCATTCAATTGAAACTGAAGACCAAATCCGAAGACATCGTTTCGATGGAAATGAGTTTAACTCAATTTAATCGATTGCTCGAAGAACTCGAATCAGTTGTCAATCAATTAACCGATTAATTAATAAAACTATTGAATAATTAAATAATATATTCAATGAATTATACATTGATTTAACTTACGATTTGTATATAAGTCGCATAATTGCGGCAATTATTTAATTATTAATAGACTTGTTGTAAATAATTGATTAAAAAATGTTTTTAATATTAAACTATTTTTGTAATTAATTTATTTACTGATTATCTGATTTACAATTAAATAAATATCGTTACTATGACTACAAACGGGAAAAACAATTATTTTTCCAAAAATAATACGAAAACTCATAAAAAATTAATATTAGAAACAATTAATGAATTTGAAAATATTTGTTACCAATTGAGTCCACGAACTTATTGAGAGATTTCTTGATTTTTGTTTTTGATTTCTGTTTGACTCAATTTTTATGCTTCACTTAAGTTTGAAATTATTTTTAAAACATTTGTTAATCTGTTTATGCATTCAAATGGTTTTGTCTTTGATTTGATTTGCAATTATTGCTACAATTGAGATGACATTGAAATCATTATAAACACCTTTAATAGCCTCTTATTCATAATTATTTAATTTATTTTAATTTAAAACACTTTATATGTGTTTTTGTGCTTTTACTCGAAGCGATCCAACCATTAGTTCAATCAACTTATGTTTTGCATTAAAACGCTTTAAAAACCGAATTATTGCTTAAGTTATGAAAGAGTTTTTGATTGGAAGACCAAAAAAGTTTTGGGCAAACGATGGATGGGTTTGTTTAACAGACTTTTCAGAGACTACTGAAAAAGCAAATTCATTAACATTTGAAGGTTTAGCGAGAATTTTAAACTCACAAAATGTTTGAATTCTTAAGCTTTAAATGTATACTAAATGCTGAACCAAAGGTAGAGAACTAAACAGGTTTTGGTGACGATATTAGGAGAAAAGTCTATTAAACATATCGTTGATCTGATAAAAACTTTTTTCAAACTCGAAATTCTTATATCATCTCAAATGCTAACGATATTTTCGAGAGTAAAAATTAAACGCATTTTTGGTTTATATAATTTGAAGCAAAGTTTATAACATTTTTGTTAATACCGGCAGATATAGAGTGTAAGACAAAACCGATTCAATTAACTGAAGGTTAAGTTTGGTTTTTATTAATTATTTCGCATGAATTCGCATAAAAATTCAGTTCACAATTCATGTTAAACTTGAAAATGCATTAAAAGAAATATTGGAAATATTTGAGATTAAGAAAAGGATTTATAGACGATTGAGTGGAAAATATTTAAGGAAAATACAAATACTAAACATTAATTTAGCTAATAATTAAACTAAAAGGTTAAGTAAAAGTAGAAATTATCAAATATAAGATATGTGAGTAAACTAAGATTGAAAGTAAAGTGTGTAATGAAAGCAACAGTTATACTACTGTTACAGAATTGGGTCGTAATCAACCTTTTCTACAATAGGATAATATTTATCATTTGTTTTTTGCCTTTCGATATGTGTTATCGATTATATGTATTTTCCTCGTATTCTCAGCAACTTTACAATTTCGACTCACTCTATACCTCAGGGCCAACCACTTTAAGTCAAATATTTACTAAAACTTTTGGAAATTTAACAAATATTTAAAGAATTGAAAAAGTTGTCTAAAAGTTGCCTTAGAGTTAATTCAAATTAATCCCAATAACACATAAATTCATTAACCATTTATTTGAATTATTTTTTAAACTGGTGTTAATTTCGACTCTCTCTCTCTCCTGCTCTCTCTCTCTCCTGCTCACTCACTTACTCTCTCTCTCTCTCTCTCTCTCTCTCACTCTCTCTCTCTCTCTCTCCCCTATCGGTTATCTCTGTTCTAAACTCTAAAGTACTTAAACCTGATGTGAAAGAGAGTCTGAAATTGTTATTTCTGTTAATATTCTTTTAATTAATAAAACAGACATTTGTTTTGACTATACTATAGAATAAAATTCAATAGAGATATAAATTTAACTTTTGTTTTAATCTAATCAAATAATTAAAAAAGTTGGCAATTGTTTTGAACAAGTTTTTTTCCTAAAGTTTTCCTATCATATCAATAAATTTATTGTATTCTTAAAAATAATTATTAATTTTATTACGAAATACTGTATAAAATAAAATGCTTTATAAATACATTTGAATACAATGCCAGACATAATATCTAAAATTTGAAACTAGATGTCAAAGAAAGGTTAGTTCGGAGATGTGGGAGACATTCACTTAGATCTAGTTTTTTAATGGCTCTCCTCAACAGACAATTCAATTATTTCTATTCTTGTGTTTATTTTGTTTTTTATTATCAAAATTTTATGCTTCATAATAGACTCAATAAATGTAATAATTGGTTCAATAATCCGAATAAAATACACAAGTCTATATTTAATTTAAGACAAAAATATGTTCTCAAGTTTCAGCCATTCATTGCCCACAAAATATTTTTGAAATAACCAAAAATGAAATCTGAATTATATGTATAGAAAAGACAGACAAACAAGAAATGTTGACTCAATTCAGGCAATGCTGGCCTTATGCCATCAGATCGTTATTAAGCAAATTGGAGATAATGTCTAATACATCAAAAGATGAATAGATCGGTATCTCTGAATCTAAGCGCACGAAACTTGAATTCATAATAAATTAAATTCATTTTTTCCAACTTTTATTAGAACCAAGTGCTCCAAAAACTCAGTTATATTGAACCAATTCTGTAGAAGAGATACCAGAGCCATGTGTGACAATGCAGTCGCTGTCAGCAATATTTCAGTAGTTTTTTTTAATTATCTTACCGTCGATTCAACTATTTTTGTAAATCCAAAAAAAAATAAGCGCTTTTGGGAAAAAGGGTAGCAATAGATACAATGTTTTTTATAATTGGACTTTGATTTAAGTTTTCAAAACTTATCGTTTAAATACTATTTTAAGCGAAACATTCAAATAAATCACAGATTATGCGATAGAATAGTAATAAAAAAGTTTTATTTTGCAAAACAAGTAATTTAACCAAAAGTTTATTCAATAATAAGGTCAATGGGAAAAATCGATACAATTTTTAGAAACTTTGAATAAAATCTGAAAAATATATAATCAAATGTTGGCATAAAATTAAATCACATTTAAATAAATAAAAACCTAACCCGACGTCAAATATATATAAACTTAAAATATATTGCTTTTACACATTAAAAAAATTTGATTTAAATATCAACAGAAATTCGATATAAAGTTATATTTAATAATAATTAACAAACAATGGAATCAATCATAACATCACGAAATGTAAGGATTACGTGAGAAAAGGAATGGGAGACGGAATGGGAGGGAAGGGAAGAGCGATAAGCAAATTATGGTTTGACTCGTTGTACAGAATATATCCATTCGTTTAAGCGATACAATAGTATTTGTGTTAACTTTAGTGAAATATAATATTTGTATATAATATATAACTTAATAATAATATAATAGAATTTTATCTTCAGTTCATTAAAACATAAATACAAAACATTTATGCAATTAGTATCTGATATAAGAATGCATTTTTGCCCTCAATTTAAATAAACTAAAATTATTTCTTTCTTTTGTTAATATAATATATTTTTATTAATAATTATTTAGATTTGTGTTCGAAGTTATGTTAAATATAGTCTCATTTGAGTCGAATTCGTTTTGATGATTCATATCACCTGAATATAGTGCCATCAATAGGTGACGACCCGTTCCGACCACGTCTTTCTCACTCAGACCGTACTCTTCGACTTCGGGCCTAATTTGCAACAAATTAAACAATCGTTTCAATTAACCACAATTTGGCCACTAATTCAAATCCAAATACATTTAAATACTTAAAGCGTTTCTCAAAACTATTTTGCTTTTTGTCGCAAATTAAAAAAAGTATTAATTTCTAAATTAAAAAATCGATAAAAAAAACTGTTAAAAACATAAGGAAATGAATAATTAAAACATTTAAACCATTTATTTAAAACTACTGTTTGGGCGAAATCCAGTCGAGTCGCACCTGTATTACAAATGATATATTTGTAGAAAAAGTGGCCCAAAAGCCAAAAGCAAAACAAAATAAAGTTTGAGAAACGCCAAAATAATGATCTGGATCATCTAAATATTAGTGTATATACTACATGTGTCATCTAAATGATCTGGATCATCTAAATGTACTTGGTCAGTTTACCTGAAGTAAGGCACGAGAATCAATAGGAAACTAAGAATAATGACAAAGAATGATGACTTGAATGACGCGTTCTGTCCATTCATAGACAGAATTTTCTTCATTTTCATAAGCAGAGTGTCGTTCTCTTTCTTAAGTTTAATCACTTCCTTCTTGAGCTGTTCGTTCTCGTGATTGCGTTCATCGAACCGGCGCTCGAGGTCTTCCAAATACTCTTTCTTCCGCTGTCTCGAACATTGCGCTGACTTTTTGTTTCGGATTTTTCGCCGAATTTTTCTCAGAATCTTCTCCTCGTGTTTAGTGAGAGGAAGGCTTCCGGAAGGGAAGTCGTGGTAGCCTTACGTGGGATACAAGGGTTGGTTTAGTACCGGATTTGTCAGCTTTCATATGACTACTAAACTTAGATTAACGACAACTGCTCTCAACTACGGAACTGCTAATCAGAACAACAATACCTTCTTTAGCCAGAAGTCTCTTCTCCTCGTCCGTCAGCACCAAATCAGTTATCTTTATATTCCTCGGCGTCCGAGTCTTGGGTGAAGTCTTGGGCGAACTCTTAGTGCTCGAACTACTCGTATACTCTTTGGGTTCTTTTTTGATGTCCTGAGCGCTAAGAAGTACGACCTGAGGGTAGTCGTAGTTATGGGACGAAGAACTGCTTCCACTACTGCCCGCATAACTGGCCGGAGAGTCGGCATTCAGTTCTTCGCTATTAATCTCGATTTCGTTATCGATCTCTACTTCGCATTTGATATTGACTTCGGGTTCGGGACTCAACGATACGCTCGAGCTTTTGCTAGAATCTGCGGCACAGGGAGGACAGGGAGTCAGCATTGGTTAGGCATTCAGTCGTATAGACACTATAGACATTTGCAGTTTAAGCGCTAATTCGGGTTTTAGTGTCAAATAGTTTTTGATAATTATTTAAATAAAAACTAAAAAATGAATGAATTAGTCATTTGAGTAAAACATAGTTTTTGTGTCAGTCGTTGAGTTTGAACGCAAAGCAAAACATTATTTCATTGAAATACCGGTTCTTTCGCTCTAATGTCACTCAAATACCGGTAATAAGTATTTCGTAATCGAAAGCATTGTATTTCAATCGGAAAAAACTTTTTTTTTATTTAATTACAACTAAAAGGCATTTAAATGTTTTGATATTAATCTACAAAAATGTCTATTATTTTGGCGTAAAGTCTAGACTAAGACTAAGACTAACCAAAAGCCAATCAATTGTCAAATTGTTTGCAAACCTGTATTGAAGTCTTCGTCAAACATCTGACCGGAAAATATGTTTATAGTATCGATGACTCCGTTCCCAATCCACGGGTCGTTGTTGTCGACCATTTGGGAGAACTCGAAACTCAAGTCTTCGTCGATCGATGTCTCGAACGAAGACAAGAGACTGTTTGGCGACAAATGGAAGTCATCGCAAACGTTCATCTCTTCCAACATTTTATTCATTTTAAACACTAATAAACACTAAAAGTGCTGATAATTGGCCGCAAAAGTGGCCAAACAATAGTCAATAGTCTTGAAAACTCAGCGATTTTTGGTCAAAGATGTTAAACATGTGATTGATTTGAATGAATCATATTTTCGGTAATCAATAGTAAGCACTAAATCCAATAACAAATATATGTTTTGAGACTAAAAGCGTGTTTTCTAACCAATAAAATGGTTGAGAGAATCAAAACAAATATCAATTAATTAATAATCACTTTTAGGTTAACGAAAAACTAAAGACAATATGTTTTCAAACGATAAATATATCTCAAAACTGAATGACATATGGCTTGCAATGGCTTAGCATTGAGTTATCGCTGAACCGGAGTCGAGGCGCGAGTCAGGAGTCAGGACTCGAGTCGGGAGAGCACTAGTGTTGCAATAGAGAGCAATACTGTCGGTGTTTTGCGTAATGCGTTTCGAAATGCGTTCGCTATATCTGACGTGTCTTACCAGTGCTCTCCAGTCCACACATTCTCTCAATAACTCCCACTTCGAGTCATACAGTATTGCTGCCAAAGATCGGACTAAATGTTCAATACATTCATTGCTTTCCTATTGGCCTTCAGTTGTGCGCAATCGCAGACGCAGTCAACCACTCGTTTGGCATTTGGTTGGAGTTTAAAGTTTTCGGTTTTTAATCGCTTTAATCGTTCGTTAATTCAATGCTTTATTAAATTGATTATTCATTTATTGTTTATATATATATATTAATTGTTTTTGTTTTGATCTTCAATTTATAACTAATTTATTTACTTTTGGTTTTAAAATCATATGTTATTTGAATTTCAGTTAATTTGTAAAAATCCGAATTAAAAACATTTTTTTTTCAACAAATCAGTGATTCATTCACTCATTCATTCATTTTTCGTAAATAATGTTTTGATTTGTGTTTAAAAATGAAAAACATTTTTGATTTAATTGAATAAATAAATGAATAATTGTTTATATAAACAAACAATAGAATAATAGATAATTTAGTAATAAATAGATAAGTCTAAGTCTAAGCAATGGATCCGTCATTACTTCGAGAACGAGAACTGTTTAAGAAGAAGGCGTTCGCGACTCCGGTGGTCGAGAATCGCGCGAAGAAGGAGTCGAAGACACCGAACAGTTCGGCCGCCAATCAGTCGAGCGCTTCGAGTAGTAAGAAGAGAGTGAAGAAAGAGGTGACGAGTAGTCAGAGCGTAGGGCCGTTTGGGTTTGCGCGGAGTTCGGGCGCGTCTTCGCACAACTTCGCCGTTTTGGCCAAAATCGTGAATTGGATGAAACAGCGATATCTCGACGGAGACGCCGAAGCACTCACTTTCGAAGACCTATTGGATGAGACGAATCAATTGGATTTGACGCCTAAACAGAAGAACTGGCTGTTGACGGAAGCGCTTCCAAACAATCCAAAGATTGAGATCACCGAAGACGGAAAGTATGCGTTTAAACCGTTATACGCTCTCAAAGACAGGAAGTCATTGCTCCGACTGCTCGACAAATACGATCAAAGAGGAATGGGAGGAGTGGCACTCGAAGACGTTCAGGAGTCGCTGCCGAGTGCCGACAAACACGTGAAGATGTTGTCCGACAATAATAAGATTATTATCATTACGCGACCAATGGATAAGAAGAAGATTCTGTTTTACAACGACTCGTCTCAGGCCTTCAAAGTCGACGAAGACTTTCAGAAACTGTGGAGAAGTGTTGCGGTCGAAGGCATCGACGAAACGAAGATCGAAGAGTATCTCCAAAACCAAGGAATCACTTCTATGCAAGACATGGGTCTCAAGAAGTCATCTCATGTCCAGAAACGCAAAAAGACGGCCAAACGGAAGACCAACTTCAAGAAACTCAATGATCACATGCAGGACATACTCGAAGACTATACCGACAAACAGCCCAATCGGAAGTGAATTAATTGTTTGTAAATATTGTAAATAACAGATTCAGTCGAAAATGTTTTTTATTTAACAAAATTTTAATTTATTTATCAAATCATTGATAATATCATTCCATTTATAATACATTCAAATAATTCGATAAAAAATGAGAAAATAAAGTATAGAATAATAATTAAGTCAATGATAGAAACAAAACGAATTTTACCCAAAAATCAATTGCAAATAATAATTGAAAGGAAATTAAAGTAAATGAATGAAAAAAATTGGTTAAATAGAACTAAAATCGCGTCGACTTTTAAAAATAGCTAATATTTAATCGAATTTAACGGAATTGACTTCAGTATTGATATGACCGCCCGTATAGCTTCCCCTCTTCTTCTTGGTCTTCTCGCGCCTAAAGTCCTTGCCCTTAACGGCGCCCAGGGTTTGGGCGGCCTTTTTGCCCCAAACGTCCTGACCCTTCTTGGCTCCGAACGAATTGTCCATTAGTCCTGAATTATTGATTTCTACGTTTTCTGCTTTGATTCGTCGAAATGGAGAAGATCTTCGCTTCCGTCCATTCATATTCGGAGACTGTGTTTGTGGAGGCGTTTGGTTCGGGATTTGCGGTACTTTCGGAACTTCTTCTTCTGACGACTCTTCAGAATCAGATTTCTGTTTTGGAACTGAATTGACGATCGGTTTAGCGTTCGATTTCAAACTATTTGTTTTTTGCGGCTGTTTTGGCGCCTCTTCTTCTGAAGAGGACTCATCAGAACTCGACTGTTGTTTAGCGACTGGTTTTGGAGTGGCTTTTGGTTTTGGGGTTTGTTTTTGTGCGGCCTTTGCCGTCGGTTTAGAAACTATTTCAGGTTTTGCCGTTTGTTCCTCTTCTGAAGACGAGTCATCAGAACTCGAATCTTGTTTTGCCGCCACTTTAGGCACCGCTTTGGGGGTCACCTTTGGCGTCGGTTTTGCGACCACTTTCGGTGTCTTTGCCTCTTCTTCAGAATCAGATGAGTCATCAGAACTCGATTCCTGTTTAGCGATAGCTTTTACGGTTGGCTTTGGAGTAGTTTTGGCGACCGGTGTCTGAGCTTTAGTCGGCGGCTCTTCCTCTGAAGAAGAGTCAGAACTCGACTCTTTCTTTGCAACGGCTTTTGGAGTAACAATTGGGGTCGCCTTCAAAGCACTGGTAGTTTTGGGCAAAACCTTTTTGGGGGTTTCTTCTTCCGAATCTGATTCCGAGTCTTCAGAACTTGATTTCGGTTTAACCACTGGTTTTACGATTGGTTTTGGAGTCGTCTTTAAAGTCGGTTTCGAAGCGCTCACTGTTTCTGATTTATTCGGTTTTTCGTCTTCAGAGCTATCGGATGAGTCATCAGAACTCGAGTCTTGTTTTACAAAAATTTTATGTCTCAGAGATTTATCCGGAATTGCTTTCGGGGCCACTGTCTGGGGTTTGGCTTTAATGGGTTCTTCTTCCGAACTGTCCGACTCGGAACTTGATTTGGGTTTTGCGGCCGCTTTCGGAGTGGCCTTTGGGGTTAGGGTTGGTTTTGCCGTAACCTTCGGTACAACAGTTGGAGTTTTTGTTGTTTTCGGTTTTTCGTCTTCAGAATCGGATTCATCAGAACTGGACTCTTGTTTAGTCACAGGCTTTACAACCGGTTTAATGACCGCAGTCTTCGGTTTCGGCTTTTCGTCTTCAGAACTATCTGAGGAGTCGTCAGAACTCGAATCCTTTTTCGGAACTACTTTTGAGGTCTGTTTTGATGTTATTTTTGTCATTACATTCGGCGCTGGTTTGGGAGTCGGCGTAAAAATCTTCAGTTTTGGCTCTTCTTCTGAATCCGATTCTTCAGAACTCGAATCGGGTTTAGCGACAGCTTTTGTGACGGGTTTTGGGGTTTGTTTGAGCGCAGGCTTAGAAACTGAATTGATTTGCGGTTTAGAAGTCTTCTCGTCTTCAGAATCTGATGAATCATCAGAACTCGACTCGCCTTTTGTCGCCGGCTTTGAGACCTGTTTTACGACTGGATTCGGTTTCGGAGCGGTTGTCGTCGTAGGCTTAGCCGGCGTCTCGTCTTCAGAACTATCCGAGTCTTCAGAACTCGATTTATGATTTGCGACCGCTTTCGGAGTAAGAGCTTTAGTGACTAAAGGTTTTGTCGGTTTGTCGTCGTCTGAGTCGGAATCAGAGTCAGAATCCGAGTCATCATTTGGTTTCAACTTCTTAGCGCTCGTCGGCTGTGGATTGACTTCAAGTTTACGTTTTGTCGAACTATTACTCAAAATGAACTCCAGTTTCGGCGACCCTTTCGGCGGATCCTTCACTTTGTATGTAGTCTTCAGTACATTCGCCGCGTCTTTGAATTTGTCCTTAAGATAGACGTAAACTATTGAACTAATCGTCGATTCGTCGAAATCCATATTAATTAATGTTATCTTAAATTAAATTTCGGGTAAATTAAAATTAAAACTTTATTTATATTTTGCGAAAACACGTGAATTTAAAATCAGAAAAACGTGTTTTCATTACAATAAGCAAAAAGAGTTGGGTTTAAACTAATCTATTCAAACACTTCGTTACGATTTATATGTTTTCAACAGCCCTTCTCTTATATTGTTTTTACAATGTATTACACCTCCAAAAAAGTTAACGAATTGTAACGCTGTTTACGATAAAAGTTGAGAAAATTCTTAAACTCTAGTACAAATATTTTGCCCCTTCTTTTAATTTATAATATGGTATTACGATTGATATTTTAAATCAATTAGATTTTGTAAGCTGAATTAATTTTATGTGTATTTTATATTAAAAAAATATTTTATTGTTATCTCAGCTTGTTAGTAGTAACCACTTTTACAGTGTGTTGTACGTGTCTACATTTTGGTTGCCATTTACTGGTCAACATTCATCAGCAACAAGCTTAATTTGGTACTATAGCAAGTCCAGAGTTTTACTAGACTGCCAATTGAATTCATACGCAGATTACGTATACGCATTAAAAATATAAAAAAATATATATAAAAGGGGGCAAATTCTACTTTTACTTTGGATAGTCTTTAACGTTAGTTAGTTTGTTTGCTAGCATTAGCTAAATTTTGTTTTATGCTATTTTGTTTTGTTTAAATATACACGATTAAAGACAAATTTATTATTAATAAAAATTAACAAGAGTTATTCTTTAAAATTTATGTGTGAAACAAATTAAGTTAAGATATTTAAAAAAATTTAATTTTATGTTTTGGGGCATAAACCTAATTTTTTGAATATAAGACAATTATTATTTATAATTTAATATAAATAAAATAAATAAAATGTTTAAAGAGTTTTATTTGAAAACAATTTGTCTGTAATTATCGATTCAGACAAACAAAACAGAAGGGAATAGAATGGAAGAGAACAGAAGGGAAGGGAAGGGAAGGGAAGGGAAGGGAAGGGAAGGGA
>JAQFXP010003607.1:0-12178 GCA_034693685.1 Belba bartosi | reverse complement strand
TTAAAATTTTAAAAAATCAATTAATAAAATTTTAATGGCGGATTTTTATAGCCGTAAATAAAGTTGCGCCAGAGTGCACATTATTCTACTACTTCGTTTTTGGCTACACATTTCTGAAACTGACTGTATAATGTTTTATACAAATAAGTATTTAAATAACTATGCTTAAATTTTTAATTAAGATAAAATAGTATAAAACAAAATTTAAAAATTTAAGCTCGAAATTAACCATAGATATTAGTTTAATGTTTAAAAAATTAATTAAAATTTTTTTTTACTTACATAAACTAGAAATATATTTTAATGAAAAAGTTTCTAAATTGTAAATTAATTAAAATTTCGGATTTGAAATGGACCCGAACCCGATATTTTAAATGCAACCCGTCCCGATCCGATTCTTGTTTGTATTATATCTTTAAGACATGTTAAGTGATCTCTATAAATGGAACTTGAAAATGTTTTTGACCGATGCCTTCACTTATCTATTGAAATTATGTGAATAAAATTATTTTGTCTTTTTGTGCTTTTGATCAATAAAGAGTAGAGATTGAACACAAAGTTATTTTTCCTAAAGGATTTGTCTGAAGATTGATAAAGTTGCTTATTTTTTAAAATTATTTAAATCATGATAAAAGCATATGATATAAGAGAGAAATGTACAAAAAAAAATTTTGTAATTGAAACATTAAAAAAAGTTATAGCGCATTCAAAAGTACAATATCTTCTTACAGTTTATGAATTTCAAACTTAGTTTACAGACAAACTAAATGAGATATTTTAAATATTTCTTCACTAACACATACATATATAAAAGCAGTATTAATAATTAAATAAAATATTTATATAAACTAAATTTTTGTAATAGAAAATGATAATTAATATATTTGTTTGCAAAATTGGAGATTTTGGCATCGCGATTTGCAACTTTTGTTTTATACTTTTTATGAAAGAATATAATCTATATTATTTATTTAAAAAAAATTTGGCAAATCGCGATGCCAAAGTCTCCAATTTTGCATTTAAATATTTTAATTATCATTTTCTATAATGAAAATTTAGTTTATATAAATATTTTATTTAATTATTAATACTGCTTTGATATATGTATGTGATAGTGAAGAAATAATTAAAATATCTCATTTAGTTTGTCTGTAAACAAAGTTTGAAATTCATAAACTGTAAGAAGATATTGTACTTTTGAATGCGCTATAACTTTTTTAATGTTTCAATTACAAATTTTTTTTTGTATATTTCTCTCTTATATCATATGCTTTTATCATGATTTAAATGAATTTAAAAAATAAGCAACTTTATCAATCTTCAGACAAATCCTTTACCCTCACTTTTATCTGCCTAAGTTGAAGCACACGCAATTTATTTAATATAAAAACACTTTTCTCAATATTAATAAAAGCATTTATTGAATACAAAATTTGTTATCTGCCTGGGTTGTAGAACGAGCAACATATTTAATATGAAAACACCTTTCTCATTATTAATAAAAGCATTTTTTAAATACAAATTTTGTTATTTGCCTGGGTTGTAGAACGCGCAACTTATTTAATATAAAAACAATTTTATCGTTCTTAATAAAAGCATTTTTTAAATACAAATTTTGTTATTTGCCTGAGTTGTAAAACGCGCAACTTATTTAATATAAAAACAATTTTCCCGTTCTTAATAAAAGCATTTTTTAAATACAAATTTTGTTATCTGCCTGGGTTGTAGAACGCGAAACTTATTTAATATAAAAACACTTTTCTCGTTATTAATAAAAGCATTTTTTAAATACAAATTTTGTTATTTGCCTAAGTTGTAGAACGCGCAATTTATTTAATATAAAAACATTTTTCTCGATATTAATAAAAACATTTTTTAAATACAAATTTTGTATTTGCCTAAGTTGTAGAACGCGCAATTTATTTAATATAAAAACATTTTTCTCGATATTAATAAAAACATTTTTTAAATACAAATTTTGTTATCTGCCTGGGTTGTAGAACGCGCAACTTATTTAATATAAAAACACTTTTCTTGTTATTAATACTTTTATTTATAATAAATATTTAAAATTTGTTTATAATCACTCAATTTTAAATAACAAAAAATATGAATAAATTATTAAAATATGAAACAAATATGACTTTTGTTATGTTGCTAAAAAACATTGTAACAAGACGATTCAAAGTTTTCGTGCCTCAATATAAACTTTGCCCAATTTTATTCAAAACGGAATTTATACAGTTTATAATCTATAAATTTAGCAGATTGTATGTGCTATTTCTTATATAATTAAATTTAATAATGTTATTAAATTACCACTTATTTAAATTTAAACCAATTATATCAAGCGATTGAATTGTCGTTAATAAGTAATTATATAAAACTATTTTTATAATTGTGTTTTAAATATTTTATAATTAAGAACGTCTAATCTAGCTTAAAAGCGTCACTACTTAATTATAAGCCGCTTTCTAATCATGACCATTTAATTGTTCTGGTGTTTTAGATTTGTACCTGTTTAAATTTTGAAAAATTCCTTATACAAGACTTTAACAGTATAGACTTTGGAATAAAATAATTTGTTTTTTTTTAATTATTACTAATAAATTTTTAATAAGCTAACACAAATTAGCAGCAACAATTTTTTAGTAGCATTATTGTAGCATTGATTTGAAATTGCATAAACTTTCAGCAAAAAAATAAAAACATCGAAAAGTTTTTAAAGATTTAAATTGAATTGAGTGCAACGCATGCTCTATACGAACCAAACATTTACTCCAATCGTATTTACTATAAAACGTGTTTTTGCCGGACATTAGAATTGGTGTTAAAAACAGTAAAACATAAAAAATAGTTTAAAAAACGCAAAAATATGTGATTTTTTGTGAGTCTATTAACACAACAATTAGTTTTTCAATTAATCAAATTAACAGTTTATTGCAATTTATTGGTTCGATATGTGATTTAAATTCTAAATTAATTTCAAAATTACTACCAATTGAAACAAAACTTTTTTTTTAAATTTTAATCATTTATTTTGGTTTTGGTTTTTTGGTTTTATTTAACAATTGGTTTAATTCACATAATTTCTAAACCAATCAATTGGTTGTAAACTATAGAGAATTGAATATATTTTAAATACTTTTAATAGTATTAAACAAATTATTTATTTTAGACTACGTTTTAGTTACAAATATTGTTGAAAACAAATATTTTATTTTTGATTTTGTTATTCAATTAAAGTTTTGGTTTTAGTTATATTGAAATTAATTGAATTTAATAATAAGTTTGGTTTGGATCGACTGTTTGGATAATGTCTTTACTCGAGAGTATTCCCCAATTGAATCAATTGCTCGACAATTGGCAGAAAGACAACAGAAATACAGATCAAATCATTCCGATTCTCAATAAGTATTCAATCGATTGTTTAGTTATTTTTGAAAATAATTTAATTTTAATTTAATTTATCGAAGAATTGCCGAATTGGTGGAGAAGGAGACGGAGGCGTACCTGAAGATGGATCCGGACCCGTTCGACGACCGGCACCCGAGTCGGGCCAGACCTGACTGCTCGCTCGGACTCGTATTGAAGACTTTGTTTAGAAACGACGACTTTATGAACAAAGTATTGAATTGTTTTGTTATGTTTTAGTAATGAGTAATCAATTAAATCAATTGTTGAGTTAATGTATGTTTGGCTTATAGTTAGTCAATGACTATGTGATGCATAGGGACGACACAGACCTACACATCGCTGCCTGTCGTCTAATGTTGGATATATTGCCCGGTTTGGAGACTTCGGTCGTCTTCAATGAAACCGTATTTTTGTTATATTTTGGTTTAATTATTGAACACTAAATATATGATAATATCAATCGATAGGAAGGTTTAGTTCAACGACTGTTCAATTGGGCTGAGAGTGCGTCCGATCCGTTACAATCGTATGCAACGGGTCTATTGGCCGCTGCGATGGAAGTACAGGACATCGCAACCAATTCTAAGGACCAAAACGCGAGACTTTTGCCAATAATGTTGAGAAGACTTAAGGAATTGCGAAACAAAAGCATTGAAACCAATGAAAACCATATAAACGATCGACCATTCATTCACTTAAATACAAACACTTTGAGTTCAAACAAATCGATTTCGAAATCCAAACCCGAAGTTAAGGACAATTCGAGTGAATCTCCAAACAAAAGCAAACGAACCCTTCAGTCGAGTTCTCCCGATATGAACAAAAGACGTCGACTGTCGAGCCCTATCAACTTCACAGCCCTCTCGCCCTCCACTTACAACAGCGAGTGCTCTAACAGTAGTTGGGCTGAAGTCGAGCCCTATATGATTGGGTTCTCGAAAGTGCATCCATTGACCGAAGAAATGAAACAAAGATTTATTCTGCAGTACTTGACACCAATGGGTGACTATCAGGAAATGTTGTGTTTTGTCTTCGAACACAACGCTCTATCACTTATATTGCATTACATCGACTTAACCAAAAATAGAGACATTAGACTCGCTTTCGATGCGCTTAAGGTTAGCCATTCACTCAGATTTGGTTTGATTTCTCTTAGTTTGAACTTATTTTTATCGAAACCAATTAGTATTTGGCATCACTTTTGTGTCACAAGAAGTTTGCGCTCGAATTCCTAAACGCCGGAGGATTACAGCAATTGCTTCAGATATACCGGCCCTCTGTGGCCGCAACCGGTGTTTCCATTTGTTTATACTATTTAGCCTATAATGAAGACGCAATGGAAAAGGTCTGATCGATTGGCAAAAGAATTATCGATTATTTTATTTAACTCTAAACTAATTCGAATAAATTGATAGATATGTCTACTGCCGAAGCACATCCTTAACGATCTGGTGGCCTATGCCTTGTGGCTACTCGAGTGCTCCCATGACTCGAGTCGATGTCACGCAACGATGTTTTTTAGCCTAAGTTTTTCTTTTAGATTAATTTTGGAACTGTTTGACACTCAGGACGGACTGAGAAAACTACTGAATGTGGTATTGATTTATATTTTCAATCATATTATGAATGAATTGTTTTCTAAAACTTATTTTAATTTTAAAGATATTTCTTTTGGACATATTTTCTGATGAAACCGAATACACTGAAGACGAGTTGTTCACTAAAAGACAAAATGCGAGACACGTTTGCGTAGCGCTTAAGGTTTGTAATTGTTTAACTGTTTAATTGCTTTTTATTAAACAAACATATAATACAAACAAACTATAATATAAACCATTAAAGCGGTATTATGAGGCGCACCTTCTGGTTGAGGCCGAGCTCTTGCGTCGCTCATCCTCTTTCTCGAGCTTCGAGTCTAGTTCTAAAGACTCGATGAGTACTAACGTTCCGCCGTATAAGTCGACGCGATATAGCTATGACATAGTCCAGGAACACGTCGAGACTCTACTCGAGTTAATGCCAATTCGGATCAATTGGAAACCGGTCGACGAGCTCTTGAAGTTAAGTGGAGTTAAGCTTCTCATTCAACTAATTGCCGTTTCTTTCGATTGGAACTTCACTGGAAAGTCAGTATTGGTTAACAAATCCATTAAATCGTTTAAATAGTCTTAAAATTAATTTATAATAGAGCCGAAGCGGTCAGAAGTGCTTTAGATGTTCTGGTGGTCTGTAGTGTAACGCCTAAGTTTCAGAACGTCCTGTGCGAGAATGTGCCCGTTGGGGACGACAATCAAAATACGGTTGGCATTAGGTATGGATATGTTTACGCATTGGTTCAAAGAATTATGAATATGTTTTGAATGAATTTTAGAATAATATTAGCGGCGGCTGAGGGCGAGATAGTCGCCGATCCAGACTGTCAGCGCTCGGCACTCAATGTCATAATAAACTGCGTTTGCGGACCTCTGAGTCGAATCGGCGGCTCTATTGCCAGACTGTGTGGCGGGAGTGCGAAGAAGAGGTCGTTCCGGAGCGGAGAGGACTTGTTGACCAAAATGTGGAATTGCGTTCGAACTAACAATGGAATTATGATTTTATTGAACCTTTTGATGGTTAAGACGCCCATAACTGACGCCGACTCTATACGAGCGCTTAGTTGTAAAGCGTTGTGCGGTCTGGCCAGGAGTGAGACAGTGAAGCAAATTATCTCAAAACTTCCACTTTTCACGAACGGACAGTTGCAGTCATTGATGAAAGAGCCGATACTTCAGGACAAGAGAACAGAACACATAAAGTTCTGCAAGTATTGCATCGAACTTATAGAGCGCGTGACCGGCGCTCCCGTCGCCACCAATTTGGAGACTTCTATTGCAAACATTAATAAAGTATTTAATTCAGTTTTGTTCCGCTTTTTGACTCATTTTGATTGAAAATTATTTAAATTTAAACTAAAGGCAGAAGTGGTCGCTCAGACACGCATTGAATTCAATGAAAAGGAATTATTGCAACTAATATATCACCACTTAATGAAAAAAGGGTTTTCCAAAACCGCACAATTACTCCACACCGAAGCAGATCTTCCACTCATGAGCGCCAATAGAAATACAAGCACTTTATGGCCGACAACACCAGTTCCGCACAATAGAGTCGTAAGTATTGAAAGTTTGCGATTAATTTGTTTATAAATTATTAAAATTTAATTTAATTTTAAAAGGCACGGCCAATATCAACAGCTCCTCTTCCGAACAGTTTAGCCATCGCTACGCCCAGTAGTGCCACAACTATTAACTCAACAACGAATACCACTTCCTCGCCGTCTAGTCTTCAGAGTCTGAACCTCTCGTCAAACCTACAGTCTTCTAGTGTCCCGATTCGTATACATAGGCCGAGTGTTAGCAGACCTTCACTCAAACCCCTGTCCGTCAGAAAACTTCAGTCAACGACTCATCCGACGTCTCCTATAATTAAAAAACTGAATGAACTCTCGAGTCAATCCCAAACTGTGTCTACAATATCATTGGACTCAATAGTGACCGAATACCTGCGCAAACAACACGCCATCTGCAAGAACCCAGTGGTCACGTGTCCGCCATTTGATTTGTTTACTCCTCATCGATGTCCCGAACCTTTGAACAGAGACTCCGCGCCAATCAATATGACTACTCGTCTGCAAAGGCGTCCAATATTTCCTCGTTTTGGTGGTCTTAACGGCTCTAAAATGGACAGAAAATTCATTTACAGTCGATTCAGACCAATCCGTTCATATAGAGATCCGGAGTCTTCCAGCAGTTTCTCGAGCTGTGCTTTTTCGGTCAGTTTTTAAAATAATTAATTATTGATTGAACCGAATGCTGTATCTAATGTAATTTTATATCGGCACCAGTATGTCGACCAATTCCTCTTCCTGGGCACATTGAGTGGAGAGTTGGCTGCTTTTAACCTTCACAGCGGGACTGTAAGTACAATCGATTGTTTGACTTTAGATTTTTAAATGCATTGATTGGTCTTTAGTTGGAAGCGACCTATTCGTGCCACGAGTCAGAGATCACACACATCGAGCCTTCCCGGGTATGTATTTTTTGGTCAAATTCATAGATTTTGTTTGATTTGATGCTTATATATTGATCGGAAAGGACGGAAAACTAATCCTAACGTCGTCTCTATGGCGTCAACCGCTGTCCGCGTTGTGGACTTTCACCGATGTGTTTGAAATGAAGTAAATTTGAATCACTTTTTCAATTAATAAACTTTTATGAAACGAATTGCTTTTAAATCTATTTATAGACTCCCGTTTCGGGACGACTATTACGTAGAGTTCGGCAAACAATCTCAGGACAAAGTGTTGGGCACTAAGGACTTTGCCGCACATGTATGTCAGACCAATTAATTTTAATTATAACAAAATAATAACTGTTTGATTGGTTCGAAAGCTATACGACTTAACGACCGGTCAAATGGTTCAGACATATCACGACGAGAACCTATCGAACCGTTACGTCAAAAATAGGGCCACTTTTCATCCAACCGATGATCTGATACTCAATGATGGAGTGCTTTGGGACACTCGGAGCGTAACTCCTGTTCATAAATTCGATAAATTCAATCAACACATTAATGGAGTATTCCATCCGAACGGTCAGGAAATCCTTTCCAATTCAGAAATCGTGAGTTTTTACTGATTTTTATCTGAATTCTTACTAAAAATTGTTTTTAATTTTTAATTAGTGGGACATTAAAACATTCCATCTCTTGAAGACAGTTCCCGCTTTAGATCAGGTATTACTTATTATGCAATTATTTGTTGAAAACTTTATTTAAATTCAAAATAATTTGATTAAATTCAGTGTCGAATTAAATTCAATAATATTGGAGACGTTATATACGGAGGTATTTGTTTGATAATTAATTTGAATTGAATTGAATTGACATTTGATGTCATTTATAGCTGTATTCGAAGAGGAGAACTCAGAAGAAGAGGACCAATCGAAGAGTCCGTTCTGTTCGTCGTTCCGAACATTCGATGCGTACGACTACTCGAGTATAGCGACCATTGATGTGAAGCGAAGTATCTACGACTTGGCCGTAGATCCGGCCGACTGTTACATAGCTCTGGTGGAGAACCAGAACAATAGGGATGCGTTCGCTAACGAGTCTGTGGCCAGACTTTTCGAGATCGGCCGCTCGAAGGAAGACGACGACGAAGAGGATGACGACGACGAGGACGAGGAGGAGAATGACGTCGCAGATGAGGACACCGATGAGGACGAGAACTTAGACAACACCGAAGACTTCGATCTCGACAACGGGGACGAGTCGGCCGATGACTCAGATGGCGAACACAGCAACGACTCTGACTCCGATGACCTCAATGAGGGAATGGTTTTGATGTCCGACCACTCGAGTGATCACTCGAGCGATGACGAAGTCGTTTATCAACTAAACGACGAATAGTTAACCACATTTTGCACTCAATTTGTATAATAACTTATTTTTTAATAACAATAAACTAAATTCAATAATTGATCACAAATTGAAAATTTAACAAATATTGCTATAATTATAAATATTTACATTAATTCTAAGTCTATTTCCATTCAAGATCTCTCTTTCCGACCTTTCCTTCGGTTGAGTTTATCGGAACAGTCCGGGCAATACCACTTGCCTTTAGGCGGTTGTGTAATGCCTACACATCCGTAATGAAACCATTCTTTTTGGCACTAATCGAAACAAACAAACAATCAATCAATCAATCAGTTAAAGCCGTATTGATGCAAGTGGTGACTGAACTCACATCTTCATTATCACAGGCCACCATGTCCCCGTACGACACCTGATTGCAAATGCAATATCTGGGCTCATTCGGGTCGAACGTCCAGTCGGGCCCTCCGTTGTTGTCGCTGTTGACGGTCTCCGACGAGTTGTCTTCAAAAATATTAGAATTAGTGATCGAAATGTGCGAATTGGCGCCGGAATCAGAGCCGTAATGACTAGATCTACTTCTTTTGGTCGCGCGACCAGATTTGTTGACATTTGAGTCATAGCCATAACCCAAAGCATTGGAGGATTGATTTATTAGCTCCGGATGTGAATTGGATGAGTCGTTTGATGAGTGATCTCGTAATGGATTGAAGCTATAAATGTTGGAAAAGCCCGAATGGATGGCCTCATAGCTGGCCTTCAAACTAGCCGTTCGTCTCCCCATTTGCATCTGATTTATGAAATTAATTAATAATTAAATAATAATCAAGACTTGAATCGATCGAATGAAGGCATACCTGTTGTGTGGCAGCGATGGCCTGAGAAGCGGCTGCAGCGATAGCAGTGTTGCCTAAGTTGCACCTAAAGGGGCCGTGAGGTAGTGCTGAGTTCGATGGACTGCCCTTTTCTGAGGCAGAAGCGGATGGATTCGATGGAATAAGCGGTGAATTGTTTGTAGAAGTGCTTCCATTCGGATAACTATTATTCGCGTTAACGACTGCCAGTAATGGAGTGAAAGCGTTGGCATTCAGTCGATTAGATGTGATGTTCGAACTGGTTATGATTCCGGGACTGGCGGACAGGGGTTTCGTGTTTGGAACTGACCCGCGATAGACCTCTTGAGCAATGGTTGAAAGGACTTTGTCCGAAGACGAGGTCTGGTGGGGTCGGTCAGAATGGGGGCCTGAATAGGAGGTGTTGTTTGCGCTGACATTATTGTTATTGTTATTATTGCTGGTGTTGTGAAACGTATACTTTCTCTTCTCTCGCACATGATTTACGGCAATTGGCGGCGGATTATCCAATTCTAACGACCCTATGGGTGACCAACAAAACGGTTAGACTTTTAGTTAACGGCACAGAACGGTAGTGACCGCAGACTCACTCCTCTCTAAGATCTCGGTAATGCCTGCGTTGTCGGCCTCTAATTCTATCTTAAATTTCTGCAATTCCTGATCTAAACGTCTCAGGTATTTGTCGACCAACTCGTATATCTGATTGGCAAGGTGAACTTTCTCTTCGGCGTCTTCTAAGGTCTTATAGTAGTCCTATAAGTATTGACCGATTTTTGTTCAATACCTCTAACTTTAAATTATATCCATTTTGCAAATCAAATGATATAAACCTGTTTTATTCGGTCGTATTCGACGTCTCTCTGATCTGTTTTCATGAGCTTTGCGTTACTAAAGAATTGTTTGCTTTGCTCTTCTAAACTGTCCATTGCGTCTACACAACAATCAATGCAATCAATCAATCAGTTAATCCAATTCTGGATTATTTGTATTATTTTGCAATTATAGAATAGACGGGAAATCCCAACAGTTAGCCGATTGGGTTCAGAAACAAATATTAATTAAGTTGTCTATTAAGTTGTCACTACTTTAATGGAAAAGTTATTTTTGAAAAATTAAATTCAAAATTATATCTAATCTATTAAATAGAACTCTAATCGAGAAGTAATGGGAAAAAGCATTAATTGTTGTTTTACTACATAAAAGTGAAGCAAATTAATGGATAACTAAGTGAAGACTTTAATAATGAGAAAATCATTTAAAAATTGGATGCATTGAACACAAACACAGAAAAACCAAAAAAGTTTAAAAATTGAGTGAATATTAATTGTTTAGTTGTATTAAACGACTAAACATAGAAAAAATGAATAAAAGAGAGAAATAAAGTATTAAAAGTCGAATAAATATGAATACTTGGGCTAAACAGCAGACAATAGAACTAAACATAAATGTATTGAAAGTCAACACAAATGTCTTACTATGAACTTGAAGATCCATTTCACGCATTTCTGTAAACCGATCTCTCAGTTCTTGTGGTAAGTGTTCAATCACTGAATGAAAAGTGATTGCAATTAAGACTTGAGTCAAAACTTAACTTATTGTCAAATATTTGTAAAATGCATGCATTTCTCTCCAATCGTTTGTTTTTTTATTAATAATTATTGTTTTGTTTTAAATAAAAATTTAAATAAAGTTTTTATATATTTGTTTCAAACAATCTTTTCCGGAAGTTCTCATACTTTCCAAATAGTCCTCCAAATAAAGCATTTTTATTACAGTTTATATATTTGTTATTAAATTGAGTCGATTTGGTTGTGCTTTCGATGAATATCTGTTGAAATTCAAAATAAAACAAATATTAAAACAATTGAATCAATAGTTGGATAAACGACAGAAATAACAGAAATATAATAAACAAATTGAAAGAGTCGTCAATTGAATCTAAGAAATCATAATAAGCGCCGAAAGTGAAGCGAATAAGTGATTGGAGGGAAAGCTCGAGAGAGTCACGTCGAGAGCCAATGAGGAGCCGGGAGTGCGTGAGTAGGGTTGGGCTGAAACGCAGTGCTTTGCGTGACTGTCGGAGGGAAGCCGTGACTGAACGCCATTTTTCATGATTTTTAAATTCATTTTTTTCGCATTTTATTTAACATTTCATTAAATTAAAGCCACTTTTAATCAAAAGCATTAGACTTAGAACCGACGGTAAAGTCTCGACTCACCTCTGAATGTGTGGAACGGGTGGTCTGTATTGTGACCTCAATTGAGTAGTTGAGTCGAAATGGCGTCAAAAATGTATTTATTGTTTTGCAGTCTTTAGTCTATCGTCTCTACTCTCGACAGTTGAGTCGTCAGTATTGGTTCGCAAACTGCAAACTGAGAGCAAAGCAATGCAACGCAACGGCAATGCATAGACTGGACTGCAATGCACTCAACCACTCAATGCCTCTATGCCTCCACTCCTGCCCAACAACTCTCTCTCTCCCTCTCTC
>JAQFXP010003606.1:0-12178 GCA_034693685.1 Belba bartosi | reverse complement strand
ATATTAAAATTTATAAAGGCTTCGAGCTTATTTTAATGCTTGGGTAACGCTAACAGGCTCAAAATAACAAATAATTTTAATTTAAAAAAATTTTATACTTAATTGAATTAAGTGAAAAAAGTGACCTATATTGTCACTCATACTACATTTTAAGGGGGCTTTTTCTAAAAATTGAATTTTTAAAAACACTATTGATTAAAGTATATAATGTGTTATATCATTGGATTCAGAATAAAATAAAGAATATTTTAAACAAGTGGACATTTTAATAAAACGTACACAAAAAAAATTTGCATAAAATACGTTAAAAAAATAAACTTTAATTTTTATTTAAAAAACGGTGAGGGAAGTCCCCTCCTGATTTTTTCACCATATCTTAGTTTTATTATGACTGACAATATAAATAAATTTCAGATATTCTGGCCACCCGAAAGTAACCTAAAACTTTTTTCAAAATTTTTAAAAAATTATTTTACCTAGTAAATAAAAAATTTTAAAAATAAAATTTTAAAATATTGATTTAGATTGATGATAAGAAATTTATTTTAAATTTTATAACTTTCTAACATTTATACTTTACCGAGAAACAATGTCTCAAATTTTTAGACTTTGAAAGCCCCCCTAGCGGCCCCCTATTGATTTATGAAAATTTTAAAATAGTCAAATTAAAGTATTTTTAATTCTCTTTGATTTAAAAAAGTGGACTTTCTTATATTTTTTTAGGGCCACCCGTCACTGCTTATACTGTATTACCCTTTATAATAGCAATTTTAAATATACAAAATTGATAAATAATGCACATAAATTTATTTTAAAATATAATTTAAAATTTATATTAGTGCGAATTTAATGTTATTATATAAATGGTGCTGCATTAATTACTTTTGCTATCAAACGGCTTTTTGACATAAATTAATTATTGTAATAAAAAAACTAAATTGTATTAAATAACAGAAATATTGTATCTTTTATAATTTTAAAGTTTTAAAAAATTTTATATAAACTTATTAAATAATTTATGTTGTACATATAAATGTTGAGACTGTGGTCACAGCTGACAAAATAGGGGAAATTGTTATTATTTCCACACTTTTTTTAGTTATTGTTACAGTAATTACGTAATTATTTATAAAACTTTTATACGAAAGACTTTTATTTAAAATTGTTTAACTCAGAAAAGCGCAAAAGATTTATTATTGTTTTGGTTTACATTTATTTAACGCTAATTAAATTGATCTATATTAGCGATGCGCAAAAAATAAAAAATCAAAATGTTTGTTAACTTTTATACCATTTGTTAAACATACAAAAACAGTATATCTGTTTGGTTACCCAAGATCAAGTTTTGAACAATGCATATATATTGTTTTTGCATGTTTAGCAAACAGTTACATTGTTAATCAACTCTTTTGAACTATAATATGTTGCGTTTCTTTGGTTTAACTGTTTGAAAGTTATAATTGATGTAATATCTGGTACGATTTTTAAAGGAAAAAGTATTGCCGCCCAAAGCGGCCATATTGACCGCGTTTCTGTCATTAGAAGTTGTACCACAAATTTTCAAATAAATTTAATTTTATTAAACTAATAATCAGCATAATTTTAATTTTATTTTCTTTTTTACTAGAAATTTGAATATGATTGAATAAAAATTTATTAAATATTTAGCTATAAATCAACTTTTAAAAATTTTTAATTTATTAGAGTAAATTATAAATTATTTAATTTTATTAAAGTTTGTAAAATATAATTAGTTTTACAAATACTAAGTGTAATTTTATAAATATATTCATTAAAAAAATTAAATATTAAAAAAATAATATTGCTATAAATCACTAAAAGACTATTACAGATTTATTTGTTATTTTCGTTTTATATTATAAATTTATATTTAACGTTTATTTTTGAAAAATTTTTATATTATTATTGGACACAGATTAATTTATTAATTTAATTTTAGCTTCCTTTAAATAATATAAAATAGCGGAATTTTACAAAAACATTTTTAAAATAACTTTTAAAAAAATATTATACTTGTTTTCAGCAATAAAAACTACATACAATGTTAAATATATTTATTATATTGTATAAAAAAGATTATACAAATGTAATAACTAGCAAATTTAAAAATAGCTTTATAAATTAAAGTATATATCATAGTTATCAATAATTGCATAATTAAAACATGTTTATGAAATGTTGCACTTATCAAAAAACGCATCCATACATCTGTCAATAAATGAATATCTAGGTCTAGAAATCTGTCTTCTTTCTAGTTCAAAATTAAAATTCTGTTGTATTTCTAATATTTTTTTATCTCTCAATCTTTGGCGCAAATTATCAATTTCCTGTTGATTGGCATTAATTTTATGTTCCAGTGCAGCTTTCTTGTTTTGTTGTTTAGTTTTATTATGATTAATTTTTTGTTGCAAATTATTAATTTCTTCTTGATTGGCGTTTATGTTTTGTTCAAAAGCAGCTTCCTTGTTTTGTTGTATAGTTTTCATATAATTAATATCTTGATGCAGGTTATCTATTACGCTTTGATTTGCGTTTATTTCTTGTCCGAATCGAATTTTCTCTTGGGCGTTTTCGTTTTGTAAAGTAGCTAGATTTTGTTTTATTATTTCATTGTCTTTAAGAAGTTGATCAAAATCTTTCTTTATTTCATTGTATTCTCTTTTGTTGCTGTTTATTGGAAATGTGTTTTTGTAAATTTTATCCAGATCTTCTTGCAAAATTTTTAAATAATTCTCATCAATTTTTTTGTTTCCCAATTTTTTAAAACTTTTAAACAAGTCAATACTCTCGACCATTAATAATCTTTAAAAATAAAATATTAATTTTTACAAATAATATAATAAATTTTATAAAACTTAACAAATAAATATTATATAATTTAAGCAATTATTAAAAAAACTAAAAGTTTTTTTACTTTTGTTTGTTATTAAACTCTTGGTCAGTTATTCAATTACATAAAAGTTTTATCTTGCGCGAATAATTTTCAATAGCCGCCGCCTTGGCCATTTCATTTTGTAGTTCGGATGAGGTTTCGAACAAAGTTTTCGCATCCGGTATAACATTACTAAGAAAGAGCTGGGACCATTTTTCGACCATTACAAGAAAATCTGTTCCCGTAATATACTGACCGCCAATTTTTTTTGCCACAATAGCGCCATCTTGTAATATCAATGGTACTAACTTCTTGAGATGTTTTAAAAAATCTAAATCAACTGTTAACAAGTTAAAATTGTTGTTTTGCGAAATGTCTTTTCCAGGCGCCGGCATTAGATAACATGATATGTTATCAAACGTTGATGTAATTGACTCATGCACAAATTTTACATCTACAGCTTGTTTGTTATTCGGATCAATTTTATCTGTTTTATAATTCTTGCCATTAATCGATGTCTGGTCGTTATAATAGCCATAACTATAGTCGTCCGACCACTGCCAGTCGCGGATTAAAAACATTAACTTTTGGAACGGTTCGTCTTTGTTATCTTCAGCTAATCGGGCAAAACCAGAAAAGTACTGTAAAAACTGCAAACGTCCTTCATCGATTTGGTTTTTTAAATTGAATATCATAAATGAGCTGAGCAAAACGCTCAAGGCAAATATTATTGAGTTTTCAGCCATTGAAGTAGCATCGTCAAAACAACCTTGCGTGTCCAACAAAAACAATGATACATTTTTACCATTAGCTTGTCTGAATATAAATGGCTCAGACCATATCCATATTCCTGTTGTCAGTCTGGTAGAGCCCGCTTTGTATTCAAATGTTTTACGAAAATCTGCCTTGATCCAATCGGGGGTGTTTCGATTTTCTAAATATTGCAGAAAAAATCACAACAAAAATGACTTTCCTTCACGTAGTGGGCCAGTTATTGAATATATAGCAATCAAGTTGCTTTCAGATGTCTTTATTATTTGTTTTAATTTTTCCATGTTAAACTCATATTTGCCATTGTTGTATTTGTAGATTTGTTCTGCTGACATTTTCTATTTCTGTACAATCGTTATCGAATTTTTGTTTAGCTAAAAATTAGGTACAAAATTGTATATGATAAATTTTTAATTAACTGAATTTAACTACAAGCAATAAAAATAAAATTAAACTAAATGCTATTACAAATAATAATAATTAATTTATATAATTTGCTTAATAGTAGATTGTACTGTATTAATTTATTATAATTATTTTAACTTCAATCTTCTTTTTTTTCCAATATCAAATATGTAGTTTTTATTTTGTAAATTATTTTTTGTAAAATCTAGTCAACGTTTTCACAATTAAAATAAATATTAAACACTTCGCATTTGTTTGCTAACAAATATTTTTTTAATAAAAACGTTTCCTATATATTACCCCTTTTTCACAGCATATTTTATTCTTTATTAAACAAATTAATAAAACTATTAATTATTTATTTAGTTTGATATTTTAATGAAGATGTAAAATGGATTTATTTAAGCATTAATTTAATAATAAGTTATATAATATAATAACACAATTTATTAAAAATATTTCTAATAAAAAACTTATTTCACTAATGTTAAAAAAAGTTTACCTTGGAGATTAAAATGACTTTGATAAGCAATTAATATCAAAAGTTAAAATCTTTAAAATTAAATAAATTAAAATATAACTAATTTAGTAAATTTTTAATATATTAAATATTAACTTGATATATAAAATTTTAATTAAATTTAAGATATAATAATGAAACATAAATAATTATCTGAAATATAATAAATAATTTATAATATTGAAAAATTAAAAAATTAATTCTTTCATATCTACTCAATTTTATTGATAATCATATTATTTATTATCAATTTATAATTCATAAATTTTTTTTTATTTTAGCAAAAAAAATTTATTGAAAAATATAAATAAATTCTAATTTATAATAAAACATGTTACATTAAATCTAATTTATCTTAATATTATTACAAAAAATTTGAATAAAATGTTATATTACTTACGTTTTAATATGTAATATTTTATAATTACTTGATATTTTTAATATAATTTTTGATGCTTCTAACAATAATTTTTAAATTATATTATTATTATTTATATAATAAATGAAATTGTACGTTTAATTGTAGTTTAGCTGTATTTTTTATCAAATAAAAGAATTTATTATTTTTATCTGTTTAAGTAGTTTATTTTGTTAAAACAGTTGATGTCTGGGCGGTTATCTAAACTGACACATTATTTACCATGGCGGCATTACGACTATAATATAATAGAATATTAATGATAAGAGCGCCCGCACATTCAACTAAATCAGCTTACATTTCAATTGCATTAAATATCTGATTTGAAGTAAGTCACAAATGTGTTAAATGCAGAGATTCAGAAAGTGAGACGATTCAGGAAAAATCAGAGTAAATATTTTACCAAAGATTTGGGCCAAAAACTTAGGGGAAAATCAGGGAAGGCCGCCAAAAAGTCGAGGTGGAATATTTTTTCGCGGACTAAATGCTAGGGGGAGGTAAATCCCAAATTACAAAATCAGGAGAGAGATTATTGGCTGATCTCCCTTCTGAATCTTTAGTTAAATGCAAACATTGTGAAGGTGGAGTTTAGAAAAACCTCACCCTAAATTTGGAAATTGACATTTATTTTCTTACAAGCAGTTGGTTTGCAAAAAAATTCCGCTTTAAAATTTTGCAAGCTTCCAAATGCGGCCAGAATTTTTTTTGTTATTTTTTAAATAAAATTTAGATTTTTTTTAATTTTGACAAATCCGATTTAAATACAGTTAAATTTAGTAAAATTTTATTATAAATACATTGGTTTTTTGCGCGTTTTTGAAAAAATAAATTCTTTGATACTTTTTTTAATCACCTATTTGAAAATAAATCTTTTATAATATTTCTATTTAAAAATTTTTTTCCCATTATCCTTTCTTCCCTGTTTTATTTTATCTTGTCAAACTTTGATTAAATAATGTTTTAGTTAATTCTTATTTCATAAAAAAAACTTATTGTAGATAAGATAAATTTTATAATATTGTTGATAATTATTTATTTACATTTGGAATGTATCCGTTTATTATTGCACAAATAAAAAAAATTTATATTAAAATATTAACCAGTTAATTTTAATAAATAAATTAAAAAATATATATTTTGCAATATAAAAATTTGATTACCTTTTTGTTTAAACACCTTTGTATTTTTAACTTAGCTGTACAAAATAATAAACTTGATTTTAATCAATTTTACATGTTAAAAATTTTTATTAATTTATTTATATTATTTTTGTTAAATTAAATTAATTTATATTTTGTAACAAATTTAAAAATAGATTTTGTGTAACATGCTAAATCAAATATAAATATAACATTCTCATTGCATATTATTATATCTGGCCAAAGCAAATCTAATAAGTCTAATAAACAAAAATTAATGCTGGTATAATTTATTTAGTAAAGTTTAGCAGTTGTATCATGGAAATAAATAATTACAGATAAATATATGAAAATGTAAGATAAAGCTATATATTTGAAACAAAGTAAATAATTTTACAAACATATTTTATCAAAATTTTATTTAGTTTTTAAAAATGTTAACAAAATTGAATAACTGTGTAAATATGTAAATAAAAATTACCTTGACATATGTTTATTAACGTTTTTTTCCAATTAACTAACGACATAAAATATAAAAATAACAACATATGCATTATATAATGTTATCAATGATCAATATATAACTTATCATATATATACAGTAATATATATCTGTAATATATCTAGAAAGTAATAAGTAAAATTATATAATATTTTCATAAACAAAATGCTATAAAATAAGCAGGCATTGTAAAGGGCGGGATTAGGCAAAAATTACCCATGATTTTGAAAATTTATCTCCCCTAGTATTTGGTCCGTGAAAATATACCCTCACGGCAGCTAAAGGTGGCCGAAATATTTTTGGATATTTTGATTAAAATTAGAAAATTTTCTTTATTTAGGTTCTCAGTCCGGTTTAAATCCAGTTAAATTTATTAAATTTAGTTTAAATTCTGTTTAAATTTAGTTAAATTAAGCAAAATTTTATTATAAATATATAGGTTTTTTGATCGTTTTTATAAAAATTCCTCCCATGATAAGGGGCCACTAGGTTTTTGGTCAAAATTTTGACAAAAAATTTTTCCCTAATCCCCCTTAATCGGCTGATCTTCTCAATATCATTAAAAAATCTGCCACCATTTTTTCTTTTTTTTTCTTCCCACTTCATTCATTCTCGCCTGTATATCTCTTCGTTCTTGTTCGAAAGCAATTTGTTGTTGTAATTCTCTTGCTTCTTTTTCTTTCATAATTCTATTTAATTCATCCAGTTGTCTTTGATTTTCAATCATTTGTTGTTCCATGGCAGCTTTTATGTTATTTTCTTCAATTTCTTTATCCTTACGTAATTGTTCCATTTGTCGTTGATTTTCAATCAATTGTTTTTCCATGGCAGCTTTTTTGATATTTTGTTCAGTTTCTTTATCCTTAATTTCCTTGTGCAAATTATTAATTTTGCTTTGATTTGCGTTCATTTGTTGCTGAAAATTAATTTTTTCTTGCGCGTTTTGATTTTGTAAAGTAACTAGGTTTTGTTTAATTGTTTTATTGTCTGCATCTAATAAATTGAAATTTTCTTTAGTTTCATTATATTCTCTTTTACTAATGTTTAATGGATAGGTGTATTCGTAAATATTATCCAAATCATCTTGCAAAATTTTCAAATATTTTTCAACAGTTTGCTTATTACCCAATTTTTTAAAACTTTCAAACAAGGCAATGCTTTCCACTTTTAATTTTCTTATAAAAAAATAAATATAAAAACATTATTTATTAGATAATAAATTTTAATTATATAATATATATAATTTAATAATTATTTTAAAATAAATAAAATTTTTATACTCATGTTCGACAATAAACGCTTGGTCAGTTATTCCAGTAATTAAAAGTTTAATTTTTCGCGAATAATTTTCATTAGCCGCTGACTTGGCCATTTCGTTCTGCAAACCAGGTTTCGAACAAATTTTTCACATCCGGTATAATATTGCTAAGAAAGAGCTGGGACCATTTTTCAACCATTACAATTAATATTTTTCCAGTAAGATACTGACCGCCAATTTTCTTGGCTACAACAGCGCCATCTTGTAGTATCATTGGAACTAATTTTTTAAGATGCTCCAAAAAATCTTTATCGACAGTTGAAACGTCAAAATTGCTTTTTTGTGAGACGTCCTTTCCGGGTCCAGGCATCAGATAACATGATATATTTTCATATGTTGCCGCAATTGACTCATGCACAAATTTCACATCCATTGGCTGAGACTCTTTTGGGTCAATTTTGTCTTTTTTAAAATTCTTGCCATCAATTGACTCCTCGTTGTCATAATAGCCATAGCTATAATCGTACGGCCATTCCCAGTCTCGGATTAAAAACATTAACTTCTGGAACGGCTCATCTATGCTCTCCTCATCGGCCAATCGGGCAAATCCAGAAAAGTATTGCAAAAACTGTAATCTTCCTTCATCAATTTGACTTTTCAAATTGAATATCATGAAAGAACTGAGCAAAACGCTCAAAGCAAACACGATTGCGTTTTCGGTCATTGTAGTTGCGTCGTCGAAACAACCTTGCGTATCCAACAAAAATAATGATACATTTTGGCCATCAGCCTGCTTAATTATAAACGGCTCCGACCACATCCATATTCCAGTTGTCTGTCTGGTAGAGCCGGCTTTGTATTCAAATGTTTTGCGAAAATCCGCCGTGATCCAATCGGGTGTGTTTCGATTTTCTAAATACTGTAGAAAAAATGATAACAAGAATGACTTGCCGTAACGTAGCGGGCCAGTTACTGAATAAATAGCAATAAGGTTGTTTTCAGAATTTTTTAATATTTTCTTAAATATGTCAATGTTAAACTCGTATTTGCCATTGTTGTACTTGTAAATTTGTTCGGCTGACATTTTCTATTGCTAAAAGTTAAACTTTAAAATAATTTTATTCTCGTAAACAAATTACAATTTACTTTTATTCTGTTAAATGTTCAGCTTTTTATATTTGCTTGAAAACAATATTTTTACATATAATCTTATCAGTAAGCAAAAGTTTATGATTAGAAAATAAAATAAAATATTTTTTATATACTTAAGAGTTATAATACAAATATTAAAATAAATTTTTTTAAACATTTGTAATATTTATTTTAATTTACTTTATTGTAAATAATTAAATTAAAATTGAGTTATATGTTAATTAATTTATTTGATTAAATTAGTTATAGTCTTCTCAATTTTTTAAATTTAATTAATAATTTCATTTAATTAAATTCACAAATAATATAATATAAATATAACTTTATACAATTTATTTAATTACTGGAATTGAGAAGGTCGGCCGATCCAGGGGAATAAGGGAAATAATTTTTACCTAAATTTTGACCAAAAACCTATGGAGGGGAAGGTTAGCACCAATTTAAGAAAAATTTTGTAATTTAAAAAAAATATTTAATAATTTCATGTGGTACCTTTTTGCGGACCAAATTCTAGGCTGGGATAAATGCAAATTTTCAAAATTAGGGAGTTTTTGTCTGATTCCTCCTTTAGAATCCCTGCTTAATTACAAATATTTAAATATAATTACTGTTATAAGTGTATAATTTTATTTTATTGTTTTTAACATTTTTACCGTATTAGTTATTATTAATAATAACTTATTACAAAAGCGAATATATTCGGAATTATTTTATAAATTTAAATTTTATTCTTACTGTTAACAAAGATTGAGAAGGGGAGAAGGATTAGCAAATAATCTTTACATTTATTTTGAAAATTGGCATTTATTTAACCCTTACATTTGTTTTGCAAAATTATACTCTCCCAGGCAAATTTTTGGGGTTTTCTGACTAATATCAAAAAATTTTAATTAAATTGTTAATAATTCCGGTTTAGATTTTATCTTAATTATTAGGAGTTTTGAGCGTTTTTGGAGAAAAAAAATCGTTCCCCCGATACCATTTAAGTGTTTTTTTGCAAATTTTTTTCAATTTGTCCACTGTTCTTCTTTGGAATGGCGAACCATTTTAATCTCTGATATTTATCATATAAAAATTATATTTTGTACTTTTGATAATATATCTTAATTTCACTTATTAGTTAAATTAAATGAATAAATACTTATCTATTAATAGAATTAAATAACATTAAACAACTTTATAATTTAATTAATTTATTTATATTTATCTAAATTTTTGTTAAATTTTGTTTAAATGCAGATAAATTGTAATAAATAGCTGACTAAATTTCCTTATATTATACAAATTTTAAACTTTATTAAAAAAAATTATATGTCAAGTGGTTAAATTTTATATAAACAAATTGCAATATACTATAAAAAATTTACTGAATTGCAATAGAATTCATCTTTTTATATTAACATAGTAGAAATAAAATATATACTATATTTAATATCAATTTATTTACTTTTAATTTTTTTTCTTTGTTTTAGTAAAATTTATTATATTTATACAAAATTTTCTACATGATTAATTTAAAATTATTACAATATTCAAAATAAATAAAATATAAATAGTAATTATAATAATTATTAATCTTTCTTATAAGTAAATAATTTATTTTAAAAATAGTTATTTTACTAATATTAAAATTTTAAATTTTTTATTAAAATTTTTCTTGTCTACTTTATCATCTTCTCACTCAACCACAATTAATAGGAAAGAGTGGGAATAAGTTTGCAATAATAAAATACAATAATGAAACAAGATAAAACACAATGAGTATGCGAGAAAAAACGTAGTTGAGCGAGAGGATGATAATTAAGATTAAATATATTTTAACCTTTTATATGTCAAGTGGATAACTTTTATATAAACAAATTTTAATATTGCAAACGATACTATACAAATATTATATGATTTTATTAAGATTTAATTATTTTTTCTTTGTTTTAGTACAATTTATTTATAACAACTATATCTACATAATTAATATTAAATTATTACAATTATATAAATAAAATATAAAGATTAATTTTAATAAATAATAAAATGGCTAATAAGTAAATAATTTATTTTAACTACATCTTCTCGCTCAACTACATTTTTTATCGCCTACTTATTTTTTTACCTTGTTTCATTATTGTTTTTTATTATTGCAATACTAACTCCTACTCTTTCCTATTAATTCTACGTAATTATATTAATCAGTTGTTATCTCCAGACACAAACAATTGTTATCTAAATTTTTGATGCCAGTAGTTTAAAATTGTCTGGCAACATTACAGAAATTACAAGATAACATATATTCTCAAAATTGTTTTTAGATATTGCCGTTAATGGTTATCTCAACAAAAATCTTTCTCACACACTTATTGTTTTTCACCATATTTGTTTATTTTATTTTATTAATTAATATATTTTTTTAAATTATAGTCAACTCTCTTCAAAATATTACTTAAATTATAATTAATAAACACGTTTTAACTGTTAATATCAAATTATTATTGAAAATTTTCAATTCATTTTAGAATATTTCCAGGTTAAACTAAAATTTTCTTTTTTGTTTTGGTAGTTTTGTTCGGTTGACATTTTATATTAAACAAAATTTTAAAATTAATTATTAGTTTAATGAAAAATTATTTTTGTAAAAAATTAAAAGCCGTTTTAGTTTATTTGATTAAAACTTATAATTTATACAAAGTATTAGCTTGCATAGTTTTTATTATTATTAAGATAATTATTTAAACAATATAATACCAGTAATCAATACAGTTAGGAAATAATTCAAATTAAAGGCCTAAATAATTTAAAATGTTAATTAAAATTTTATATTATAAGGTAAAAATTGTTTATTAATTATAATTCAAGCAATATTTTGAATAATTAAATATTTAATGTAAAAAATTTTAAAATTCTAATTTTCTAAATAACTAAGTATTAGTTAATATACAGTGCCCTTCAGATATATGTCACCAACAACGATGTAGTCACAGTACCTCCAAACAAAACATTTTTTTTAATTAACCCTATAACTTAAGAGATGGTATTTAAATAAAAAAAAGTAAATGTAAATAAATACTTAATAAACCATACCAACATGCTAAGCGCTAAATAAATTTACTTAAATATTTTAAAACA
>JAQFXP010003605.1:0-12179 GCA_034693685.1 Belba bartosi | reverse complement strand
AATTAAAATATTTAAATGCAAAATTGGAGACTTTGGCATTGCGATTTGCAACTTTTGTTTTATACTTTTTATGAAAAATTATAATCTATATTATTTATTTTAAAAAAATTTGGCAAATCGTTATGCCAAAGTCTCCAATTTTGCATTTAAATATTTCAATCATCATTTCCTGTCACAAAAATGTAGTTTATATAAATATTTTATTTAATTATTAATTTTGCTTTAATATATCTATGTGTTAGTGAAAAAATAATTAAAATATCTCATTTAGTTTGTTTGTAAATTAAGTTTAAAATTTTAAAACTGTAAGAAAATATTTTATTTTTTAATGTTTTATTTGCAAATTTTTTTTGCACATTTTCCTATTATATTATATGCTTTTATCATGATTTACATGATTTTTAAAAATAAGCACTTTTTTCAATCTTCCGCCAACTCCTTTGTTATTTAAACATTTATTATTTAATTAAGTAAATTCAATGTTTAATAAATCAAAATGCATATATTTATAATAATTAATTATTAAAATAAAATATAAAAATTTAAAATATTTTTAAACAAAATTTTTATATTAATAACAAAAATGTAGATAAAAGCTAAATGTACATATAAGCTTTATCAAAAATCTTTAAAATATATTTTTATTATTTTAAAATATATTTATTAAAAAAATAACAAAAAAAATTTTACAAAAGTAAATAAAAATAAATTATAAATTGTTAAATCATTTTGATTAAATATTTAAACTAGTTCAATTACTGTGCTATATAATGTAACTTACATTTCAATAATAATATTTAAAATATGCTAACTAGAATTTAACAATTTTATTTATATTTAAACACCCCCTAATCGAGCGGCCATTGGCCGATATCATCACAATTGTATCGTTAGTTTTTAAGATTCACTTTTGCCCTAAATATGAGTTATTTAGTGATAAATAATGCGTTACTAATGATGTATAATATTATCAAAATTGAATAAAAAAGAAGAATTTGGTTGTTAGAAAAACATTTTCAGCTTCCTAAAAAATATCACCTAGTTTAATATTTATTAAAATAAATTAAGTTATTAACAAAATTAAAAACCATATTAAATAAATAGAATAACAGTTTTAAAAATTTTTGATTGACTAATATTTTAGGAAAATATTTATTTATTGTTTAAAACAAAAACAAAATAATTAATTAATAGTTAAAATATAACAAAAATATAGAACAAAAACAACAAATTATAATAAAACTACAAAAATATGTATAACAAAGTAATAATTGAAATGTTTAGATAAAAAAAATTAATTCAAATTAAAATTCAAATAAATTAAATTACATTTGTATTTAAAAAGTTTATAGTTAGCTGTGATTAGAATTATTTAACTAAAATTAAAAAATATTTAAATAAAAAATAGATTTTTTATTATACATAAACTTTTAAAACGATATGAAAAGTCCAGAAATGCTTAAACATTGAGTTCACGATTGCGTTCGGAATTAATAATTAAATAAATTGTTTAAAAACGTTATTCTTATTGAGAATCTCCAGAAAAAACATTTAACAAAACAAAACTGATTTTTTAAACAATTAAAACAACAATTTTAATGAGACATTTAGCCGGTGGTTAACCAACCACTTCCTCCTAATAACGTAAAAAATTATTTGTTTAGAAAAACTTTTTCTTTTTAATCGATTCCTAAACAACACAAAACGGTATTTCTATAGAAATAGGAAATTAAATCAAAAAAATTGTTTTAAAATTAATTAAACGGAAATAAATACAGAATTAAGCACTAATTGACTGAACAAATAACGTGAATCTTCAGCCGTAGCTCAGATTTAATGACGTGTTTGAGGTCTGACTCTTCATATGATTTTTGATATAAAAATTTTTTTTAGTCACGAATTGTTTTTTATATATAAATTATTTTTTTCTTTATTGAGTGAAAATATTTTTATTAGTTTCAGAAATTGATTAGTGAAGACACACATCATCTGAATTGTTTGGAGATATTAATTGCGAAAAAAATAATAAAATTATTAAATATTTTTTGAATAGAGAGCTAAACAAAAAACTAGTGATACGTAACACTCAATCAGGTTATGACAGCTCTTTCAATACTAATAGTAAATGAAAATATATAAACATTTTGTCGTTTTTTAGCCTCAATTTCTTATCTAGATTTTTGGTCACATTATTTGCAGTGAAAGTCAAGTTTTATTTGATATTAAAATCAGAAATTTCGACAATTTTTTTGTCAAATATTTAATTGAATTAAATGATAGTATTGTATAAAAATGGGCTCAAAATTACAAATTGTATGTTTGGCTGCAATTAATCAAGCTAATTAATTGTTTAATTTAGATTAGGGCATAATTAAACAAGGAAATAAGGAAATCAAAACGTAGAAGATGATATTACAAACAAACAATTAAATGTACATGTTGGTTCACCAACAATTTTTATCTTAATTACACTTTTATTTTGTTAAATAGTTTTACAGTTTATATAAAATACTTTTGTATAAGAAATATAAAATTTTATACTATTTTTGATCATCGGTTTCACACAAAAAAATCTCATAAAATAAGACTAAAATATAACGACTCATACACTGGAAATAGTCGTCAATTTGTTTTCAAATACAAATATAGTTTTAAAATTTATACCCAATTCACTAAATACTTATAATTTTCTTTTTTTTTGTTTCAAATAAAATGAAAGTAAATATAAAATAAATGCTTTCTAACAATGATTATCAAAACAATTTGTTTTAGAAATAAATTTTTACAATTTTTTTTATCGTAAAGTACATCAAAATATACACTTATTCTTGCATTAGATTCAGAAAACATTTAATCTGTTTTGGCTCTAAAGTAATGCAAAACTATTTAAAACTATTTTTTTAAGTTTCGGTTTAATTCGAGACCTATTTTGTTGTTTAAAATTTCCGAAAAAGAGTATAAAAATAAGTTTTAAAACTTTTTTATATACTATTCTATTCTTTTTTTAATTGTTTTTACGGAAGTGTTTTCAAACGAATACTAAAAACTATAACAATATATCATATAATGTCTCCTCATATGAATCAGTAATTTATTACAGTTCTCAAGATTTTTGTCTTTCAATTCATTAATATTTTGTTTTCATATCTTTCTTATTTCAATAAATAAATAATTTAAAAATTTTTAGAAATCAAACAAATAAATCAAAATCTAGTGACAGAGAAAGTGATGATTAATTTAAAAATTTTTTATTTCAATTAATAATTTCTTTGCATAAAAAAGTGTAAAATTTTTTAATTAAAAAATCAATTAAATAAAAGAACTAAATTTTTTAATACAAAAAAAATATTATTTTAATAAAAAATAATAAAATATAAAATTAGTTCAATATATAATAAAAAAAATATAAAAAACTTTATAATAATAATTATAATTATATTATTGTTTGAAATAATTATAAAGTATTGAAAGTTTTAAAATGAATTTTTATTATAAATATTAAAAATACTGTTTTATAAAACAATTAGAAGATTGAACAAGCTCATTGTGATGATATCTGACCTTTGAGATAATAAATAATTTTTAAAAAAATAATTTAAGCCATAGCTAACATATATTTCTTAAAAAGTTAGATCAGATAACACTTGGATGTGATTCGAGATTTAATTATCTCTTTTATATTCTTAACAAAAATTTTCAAAACCTAATGACATGTTAGAGAAAAAACAATATTATAATAATAACAATATTTTTTTTGCCCCTCATCTCAACGGCTTATCTAATTTAATAATCAAATAATTTATGTGCTTTTGAACTAAATTTTTTGGAAAATAAATCGCATTTTTTATTCATTACATTATTGATGTCATCTCCGAAATCGATAAAATAATTTCAAACTTTTATTTTTGTATTAAATTTACTTTTTTTTGTTTTGATTTCTCTATTGTCAAAATAAGTTTTGACATGTTTGATTTGAATACAAAAAACATCAAAGTTTATTTTTAGAATTAATATTACAACTTTCACAATTTAGAAATTTAAATAAATGCATAATAAATGACGTCTAAATATAAACTGTTTGACTAAGTAATTATTATGCTTAACTATGCACTAATCTAGCATGTTAATCGTATGCATCTGAATTAACAAGAATACTAATAACTAGTTTAGAAAATATTTTTTCTGAATTTTAAATATCTATTCAAAAGGCCAGACATCAAAACCAAATGACTTGAACTAAAGGTTTTGGAAAATTGAAATAAAACTAAAATTAACTAAAAATAAAGACTTGAATTCAATTGAAAGCATTTTATATTGAATTAAATAATTGAAATAAAAAGCTATTGAATAGAAAACTGGAATCAAATAAAGAGAAAAAGTTTACGATTTTGTTTGAAACCAAAAATTTATTTTAAGCTTTAGTCTTCAGTTCATATACAATATATTGTAATAAAAAGTTAATATTTTTTCAATTGAATTGTTTATCACAATTAGATCCAAACGAATACAATAAAACAATTTAATACAAAAAAAATTTTATTCAAATAAAAAATTTAAATTAACAAACATGCTAAAAATATAAATTAAAATTATATACAAGCAAAATTGTTTAAAAAGCTTTTATTTGGTTCTATTTTCTTATTATTGCTGTAATTATCAATAAAATGAAAAATTTAATTGAATTTTAGTTAAATTGATTACAAAAACAGATTTTTATTATTAGTTTATAATTGACTCTAAAGTAATTGCATCTTAAAAATTGGGGTAAACTTTGCTATTGATGTCTAAAACTTATTGATTATTTGAAAGCAAATTAATTTCATTGTATAAAAAAGTTAGATTAATATATAAAAAGTGTTTTTCCGTAAAAAGCTATTGAATTCCTCTTTTAATTAATAATTATTTTTTGGTAACCATAAGGTTTGAACACTTCTGGGCTTTAATTGCTTTTTAAAAATGTTTTTTTGTTATTGAATGTAGGCCTGAGCGGAGAAAAAGGTTGAAAAACTAACTTTTTAACAACTTATTTTTATAAGGAGTTAAATAGTTTTACTTTTATAGTAATTTTATAGTATTTTTAATTTTAAATACCTTTTGTTTCAATCAATATATATATATATATTTAGATTTTTAAAATTTTAATTATAAGTTTTAAAATTTGTGCAATGTAAATTTTTTCTATATTAATTATTATTATAATCTATTAATAGTTTTCTCAATAGATTTTAATTTAAAATTATTTATAAAAATATATTTTAATAAAAACAATTTTTTTATTTTATGTGAAATAAAAATATTATAATTAAAAATTTGTATAAAAAATAGAACTATAGGTGAAATCAAATTTGTCATAACTCACTAAATTAATATTAATTAAAAAGAAATAATTTTAACCTAAAAATTATGTAAGGTAATTTAGATATAAGCAATTAAGATATAAAAATCTCCTAAGCAAAATAAAAATATTTTAATGACTATGAAATAATTCAAACAATTTAAACAAAATTGTAATTTATATGTCAACTGATGGCATATATAAGTATATTAACCAAATAGTAGTAACAGAAAAAAGTGAAAATATTTTATTTATTTTCAATTCTGTTCTCTTTAATCAACTTTTTCTCAACAAAAGCCTCAAATAAAGTCAATTAACAGAATCAGTGGTAAAGACCTTTAAATAGTGTTAAATATATTTCAGGAAAAAAATGAGATTTATGTCCAAATTAGACAAACATTGTGTGAAAAATCTGATTTCTACCCAAAAATAGCAATCAATACAAAAAAAGAGTCTTTACTTAAAAAACACTTAAGTCTATAAATGACATAAACACGACCTCAAACACAATGAGCAGATTAGGCGCACCTGATATACACACCATACCCTGTACGCCAGGTCTAAAAAAAGGAAAATTATTATTAAGAGTATAAATATCTCATAATCTATACAATTATATCAGAAAGCATTACAATTTAGTCGTAAGTAAATACATAAATAATTATTAAAATAAGAGAAATTTCCTCTAATTTTCGGTACAATTATAGGGAAGACGAGTGAAAAAAGCAGTTCATCGGTCCTAACAGTGACTCTCCTTTTGCGCACATTTTTAAGTGAATTATAGCTAAAAGTGTAAAAACTATAAAGAGGTGACTCTCGAAAAGTTTTATTATTTTTGTTGTTGTTGTTGTTAATTTGACATGGCTCACTTGTTCCTGTTGATGGATAAATTTTTAAGTAGAAATTAAATTGGTTTTAATTTTTATTTTTTTTAAATACAATTTTAGTCTTTGGTTTTGTCAAAAAAAAATATTGATTTTTTAATATATAATAAATTTAATTTTAATTTTTAACAAATTGATAAATTTTTTTCAATAAAATAACAATTTTAGATATAAATAATTATTTTATTGCTTTATTAAATTATAAATATTTTAGTAATTAAAATGCAATATTTTTTTAAAATTAAACATGTTAAATTTTTTTTAAATGTATATAAATATTTAATTTAAAAATTTTAAGCAATTTTTATTTTTGCACTAAATCTAATTTAAAACAAATTTAGTTTAAAAACACAAAAATTGCGTTTTATTACTATTTATGTAAAACGAAAAATTCTGATGACATGTGTCAGCAAATGCTGCGATGAGTAAACCCGACATAAACTGACATACTATTAAAACACACAGACATAATTCGCACGCCTTGTTTAAATTATGTACTAGATTGAGTAATTAAAAGCTAATTTGTGAACAGACATGAATAAAATCGTCAAAACTAAAATATTTTCTCAAACACAAATCTAATTTTATGCATGCTTAAAAAATAAACTAAAACTACATTAAGCCTAAAATTAAACGAAAAAAAATCTTCACAAGATATTTGACGTCACTTGAATGATATGTTTATTTTCTCAACCCTACTGTAGGAATAACCAAGGTTGATTGACCATAAAAAAAAGTAACTTGATAAATTGATAAGTTATTTTCAATAAATAATTTGTAATTGTTAATAAAATGTAAATTAATATATTTAGACAAATTTAAACTAGATAAATTTTAGATAATTAAATAATACGTTTTTATCGTAAAATATTTAATTTAATATTATTTTAAATAAAAAAATTTATAGCATGTATTAGAGAATAGTATATTTGTATTTTAATTCAAGCTATGCCTACTTGGCTATCCCAAACAGTACTGTAAAGCTCGCGATTCACGCCCTATATCATAGCCGACAGGTTTTTGTGTTTTTCAAAACAAATGTCAAACAAAATGTAATTCAAAACTGAAAAAACGACTAAAACTAAAGACGAGATTCACTTCGACTGCGAGACACAATTCAGAAGCCGGAGAGACAACGAGAATAAGTAGCGAATAATGTTTTGATGTGTTAACTAATGTGTGTCTTAACTGTATTTTATTACAATAAAAAAGACTACATATCTATACCAAAAAAAAAGTTTTGTTTAATAAACAAAAAACTTTTTTGACTATATTTGTGTGAATTATTTAGAGTATATCTTAAAAGTCAAATTTTTCTATTCAATTGATCTTGTTTATTTGTAAAAACAAATTTATTTCTTATAAACATTTTTTAATATTAATACAACAATTGGAAGAAATAACAAAAAAAAATTGTTTGAAAAAAAAAGTTTAATATAAAAAACAGCTGAAAAAAAGTTAAGTTATGTTCAAAAAACATAAAGAGTTATAATATTTGTATTTTATATGTGATTTATGAGTGTATATACTGTTGATATACAAGTGATATATCTATAGTTAGACGAAAAATCTATAAAAACTATATAAAAAAAGTTTTTATTTGTGAAACAAACAGAAAACAATTACACGATTTTTGTGGCACACGATCTGTATGAGTGAAGTGGATGAGAGAGAACGAGAAAAGCGGAAAAATAATAAGAAATATATTGTGTTCTTAAGATAAATCTTAAGAGAAATTTGTGTTTTGTTTTATACGTAATAATTATTATTTGGCATTTTTTTATGATTTTATTTCATTCGCTTTTAATCTTCACTTTCTCGTCGATCACGAACTTGTTCTCAATTAATCCGGTGCTATCATAACAAATAGAGAGCACTGGGAGGAACGGGACGTCTTTGCATTTTTATACGATATCCTTAAAACTCAAGAATTGAAAACAATATTATTTCTGGTCTTTTGAAAAGTGAAATCTCAAACACAAATCCATAGTATAATTGATAAACGCTTTTCAATCCAAAACGTAAAACAAGATTCAAATAAAATAACAAAAAATCCAAATTTTATAGCTTTGAAAGTTTAAAAAATAAAATTTTGCGCTTGCTAAATTTTATGAATTGTTTCAAATAAGCTACATTCTTGTTTTTATTTTGATGCCATCCGTAAGTGGGAGTCTTAGACTACAAATGAAGAGTTAATGCGAAAAATTCTTTTTTATATTATATAATAAATTCAATGCAAATGCAATTTTCATATTGAAGACAACTATTTGTAATACTTATAAAAGCAGTTTTGGCCCAAATCTAAGCCTTCAGTCACTATCGCTTCACTCGATTGAAGTGAAAGTTTTTTTTTCTCTCTCAAACGTGTGATTAAAATCACAAATAAAAAAAGTTTGAAATTTGTTTAAAATACATATTTTTATTCAATTCGAGCCATCAGTACATTTACACAGTTTTGATGTGAAGATCGAAACAATTGATTATTTATTTTTGTTTATTTAGCTAACTAGAAGAGTTTTGTTTTTATTTTATATAAAATAAATATTATATAAAAATTTCAATCAATTTTTAACCTATTTTATACTCTAATCTCTATTAAATCAGATAAATCTCTTTCGAAATCTTTTTTTGATTTCTATATACTATTCGAGTGCAGAGTATATGAGATGTTCTCAAGTTTTTCTCTGAAGAGTTATATAAAATAAAATTATTTTTTAAACTAATTTTATGCTCATATTTGTTGAGTAAAACACATATTACATAAGATAAGTGTTTTTTTTTCTACACATACTCTCACTCTTAGGGCCAATGATACGGCATTTACTGTAAAATTTTGTCTTATGATATGAATCGGTTTGAGATTGAAATCAATTGAAGAAAACTTTTTTCCCTATTTTTCGCATCAATTTGTTCGTTAATACTGTAATGTATTGTGTGGTGTCGTCGAGTATAATGTTTTCGCAATTTAATTATCGGCCAATTTTGGTGATTTCGACACTTTTAATATTAGGTAAGTTTTTTGCTTGATTAAAAATTAATATTTTATTTTTAATTTTTATTGGCAATTATTTTTAATTAAATATTAATTATAATTTTTAATAACAATTTCTAAATCTTATAATAAATATTAAATTTAGTAATAAATATAACGTTTATAGTAAACTTAAAATTAATAGCTAATTAGTTAATTAAAATAAAAATTATTTATAATTAATAATTAAGATATAATGTTAAAAATATTGGATAAGTTTCTTAAAATTTTTATTGAAAGACATTTCCGTTTTTATCTTTTTGTTAATTATTTGATAAATGTTACAATTATAATTTATCTAGTTAAAAAATAATAATTTTTGAAACTGATAAATTATTGATAACTAATTAAAATATTAGTATTTTTTCAGCTTGAATTGTCAAAAATTTTTATAATAATATATTTTTTTGTTAATAAACTTTTTTAATTTATTAATTAGACTGATAATTTTTGGTAAACAAATCTACATTTAAATTAATTATTAATCTAAACTTTAAAACAAATAAAATAATTTTTAAATAAATATTTAAACACAAAATAATTCGATTAGTTTCAGAGTTTAGATAATTAATTAATTTAAATGCAAATTTAAATACCAAAAATAATCAGCAACATTAATTTATTAACAAACAATATATTATTTTAAAAATTACTGACAATTCAGGCTGAACAAATATTAATAATTTAATTATTTATCAATAATTAATCAATTTAAACAATAAAAATTGCAAAACATAAATAAATTAAGATAGTTGCATATTAGGAAATTGAAAAATTTATCTTTTTAAAATTTGATAAACTAAAAAATTTACGAATTTCTTATTTTTTATTATTTTCACAAAAAAAGTGAGTCATAAATACAACTAATTTTCAATTAAAATATTTTTGTTTACAATCATAAAAAATAGTTTTTATAAAATCAAAATTAATTCATATATCAATGTAAGCAATAATTTGAGCTATAGTTTAATGCAAATCCTATTATTCACCCAAACGTTTCGCCGACTCCTTCACTATAGCCTTAATTAAAAATATTTTATTATTTATTGTTTTTTTGATATTATTTTTCTTTTGTAAAAAATAAACTCCATTTTCAGACTTTATTTATTAATTGGAATAAAATTGAATTTTTTGTTTTGTTTGAAAGTAATTAAAATTTTTTTGAAAACTGAATTAAAGGTTGAAAATAGTTTATTAGGATTTGTTTTCGCGACTTATCCTTCAGTACTAAACAATTCGAAACAAGTTTTTAAGAAAACTTTTTTCTAATTTCATAGAAAATAATTCAAATTTCTATTTGAAATAATAGAAAAATATTTTCTTCATTTGTTTGAAAAGAAACTGCATTTTAATAGTAATGAAAATTATATTTAAATTTATATTTATGTCAAAAGAGTGCGAAAAAAGAGAAACCGTTTTTTGTTTTGAAATTTAAGTAAAAGTTTTTATCCGTTTATTCACTGAAAAACTGAATTAAAATAAATGAAAATTTTGAAATAATAGGGAAAATAAGACACAATTTTCATATCAAAAAATTTAAAAACTCTTATATTTCTCACAATCATTGTATGTCTGTCTGACTGTAATCAACAATTTTTTGGGTTTCTATTGAAATAATATCATAAATAAAAAGCAAAAAAATAATTAATTATAAGAAATATATTCTTTAGTGAAAGTGGAGATGAAATCCCAAAAACTATTTCACATTTTAAGGCTAACTCCCAAACGAACATAAGTGAGAAATATATAAAACATTAAATAAAATAATATTAAAAAAAAACTTTTTAAATACTGACAAATATTTTGATTGAAATTTATTTCACAATTAGTATAAAATTTGATAATATTTTTGTGATAATAAAAAAATTTCGTCTGACCTCAAAAATGGTGTAATATTTATCTTTTCAAAAATTGATGTTGCTATTCATCAACAGAAATTTACGAGCTTGTCGCAATTTTTTACAAATCTTTTTTTATTTTGCCTGAACTTTAAATGTTTTAAAGACAAAACATTTGTATTTATTGCCAACAAAACTGATGCCAAAATAGTTTAGTTTTAAAAATGTCTTTTTTTAAATGTGTTTAAATTATATGTTTAGTAAACCGAAAATTAATAGTAATTTAGTTTTATTTAGTAATTTGTACTATAAGTAAATTGTAATTTTATTTTATTTTAAAAACTATTAGACAAATAGGTATTTAGGAATCAATAAAAACTTATTTAAACTAAAGTAATAATTATTATTAAAAAAATTTAAAATTATTTTAAACTTTTAAAACAAAAATAAAAACAATTTTTTTCTATAAATATATTTTTATTTTAGTAAAATAATTATAAATTATTACAATTGCTCACAAAATTAATTTTAATAAATCATTACAAATATATAAATATATATAAATAAATATAAATCAAAATTTATTAATAAATAGTTAACAATATCTAATTAAAAAAATCTGATATATGTTATAAAATTTTATATTTATTTTTCTAATCAAAAGTGAAATTTTATTGCAATTTACCGATAAATCAAAAAATAAGTTTTTCTCACTTTTAGTTTTCTTAAGTGGAAATTATTTATAAATAATTTTTTTGTTCAATAATTGATTGAACTCTTGTTTGCGATTCGTGTTGTGTTTAAACACGTTTTTCTCATTTTTTATGTATTAGTACTTTAGCCGAACATACGCTAAAACATAGCCATAAATATAATCCGGAATAGATTAACAAGAATATTAAAAAATTGCTTTTTATTTTAAGTTGCAAATTTTTATTTTACAAATTGAATAAAATTAATACTAATTTAAACATTTTTAGACCTGTTTTATGATTGAAAATAAACTTATGTTTTATATCAGGTTATACCAAAAATAAGCATAGCCCTGTTTTTGCAATTACTATAAAACGGCTAAAGATATTTTAGCAAGG
>JAQFXP010003604.1:0-12179 GCA_034693685.1 Belba bartosi | reverse complement strand
ATAGCACTTGCATCACTTTTTTACATAAAAGTGGTGCATTCAAATAGATTGTTACGCTTGGCCGAATACCTCTTTTATAATGTTAAATATTTTAATGTAGAATATAATATAATATTTAAATAAGTTAATGTTTATTATGTTTGTGAAATAATAAATAATCAAAAGTTTATGTTTTATAGTTACAAAATTACAAACTAAATTATTGCAAAAATATTTTGAACTTAGTTCCAATATTTTCTTACAATTTTGACATTAAGTACTATTGCGATAATAAAATGTTTTTAAATTTTAATTATTTTGAATCTAAATAAACTTAATAAATTTAAAATATATATATAAAAATTTAATATGTGTTTATATATTTGATATATTTATTTTGAAAATACTATTTATGTAAAAACTTGTACAATTTAAAACATTTAAAAAACAAAAAAAACTTAATTAACGTCAGGTAATGAACATAAAACTGTAATATTATTTTTAACAAATTGATTTTTAACAAGGATATTATTTTTATTTGTTTTTGTAACATTCAAATTGTTTAGAATAAAAATATTTTTAAATGTTTTGAATTTTTGATACAAAACGAGACAAATGTCTGAAAAGAATACAATATTAAAACCAAACCATAGGCTAAGAATCAATGAGTTGAGACACAAATACTTTTCGAAATACATTTTTGGGTATATTTCGTATAATGCAATTGGAAAACTAAATAACATTAAATTCAGAAGAAATTGATTTTTAGTTACAATATGTAAATTGCTTTTATCTATATCTACAACAAAGTATTCTCTATAACATTCAGTTTCAAAAGAACACAATTTATAGCAATATTTAATTGTTTTTGATTTAAAATAATTTAACAAATTTTCAAATTTTAAGTTACCTGTTGAATTATAAATAAAATTATGAAAAGGATAAGTTTTAGTTTGTTTAATGTAATTTTCTGTTTTACAATTAGTTATACATTGTTTTTGTGTTTGATTTACAAAACACGAACTATAAGCAGGTTTAAATCTATATTTAATAATTGTTTTACGATATCGAAGCACGGCGAAAGATGAATTTTTTATTTCTATTATTTTTATGTTTTCGTATAAAAATTCTTTTAATAAATGCGTTCTATTGTGTATTTGAACGTAAATTAAGTTATCTATGATTAGAGATGTGTTTTTAAATAAAATTTGTATAAAATAATTAATTTTATTGTCCAATCGGTATCTGTCGTCCGGTTCGCCATTTAGGTGAGAAAATATTGTAAAACAAAATATATCGCCTCTTATATACAGAGAATAATTTGCAATCAATTCACAATTTATTTTATTTATTAATATGTAATTATTAATACTTGTAATTTGACAATCAAACAAATGTTTTGAAATATTTATTTTTTTAAATTGTTCATTTATTGTAAAATTATTTAAATTATTAGATATTATAATTTTACTAAAACAGACACTAATAGCCGGCAATGATGTCTCGATTTTAAACCTAACATTAGTAGTCGTTTCGTACGAAAAGTATATTTCATTTATTTTATATAATTGATAAACACATCTAATAATACAAATTATTCGAATTAATAATTTATAGATATTTGCTGACCTCATTTTATAAATTAAAAATTAATTTACAATTTATAAAATTTAATTTGTTACTTTAAAAAATTGTTTTATAAAAATTTATTCTAAATAGCATGTCAAAATATATATTTTAAACATAATAGTTACTACCATAACAACGCTAATTGGCAAAGTACAGTTATTAAAACAATTAAAATTTAATCAATAATCAATTTTTTTGTATTACAGTTAAATTTATTAAAATATTTAATTTATTATTTAATGTATGTTAAGTACTAATTATAAATACAAAGCTTTATATCAAATGTCAATTTTCAATTGCCATAAAAATAAAAATTAATAATTATTAAATTTTATAAAGTAAAACTAATATAGAACTAAAAATGTTTTTAGTATATAGCAGGTATTGAGAAGGTCGGCTAATTTAGGGGGTAATTAAAGGATAAATTTTGTCAATATCGCTCAAAAAACTTATATTTTTAAAATAATATTTAATTTAATTTAATTGAATTTAAACTAAATTTAGTTAAATTAACTGTATTTAAACCGGATTTAACAACAATTTAAATTTTTTTTTCTAATTTTGGCAAAAAAATTCAAATAATTAATCGATCGTCTTTGGCGGCCGGCATAAACTTGAAGTAATATTTTTTTCGCGTACTAAATTTTAGAGGGGGGGGGGGGGTAAATTCAAATTTTTAAAATCATAGGTGGGGGTTTGCCTATTCCCCCTATCCGATCCCTAATAAAGATTGAAAATATTTGTCTAAATTGTTATAATTATTTATAAAATTTTTACTCTTGATAATATCTCATTTTGTCAAAAATAATACTAACATACCTTTATAAATTTAAAATTTGAATAAATAGTAATGAGCAAGCATTACTATTTGTTATATTGAATGCGTGACGAAGCAGAACTCATCTCAAAATAAATTTAAACTTTATTTACAATTACTTGTATTTTAAATTCAACGCTCACTCATTTCTCTAAACTGTACTTGCTTATTAGCAACTCATAGCGCGATTTATATATCTAAACTGTACTTGTTCAGTTTATGCATATGAATCTGTATTGCAATTACACTATATCTCAAATGTTTTTCTAATACACATTCAGTTGAGTCTCGTGACACCTCCTAAACGCCCGTCACAAATGTTTTATTAAACATAATTTAAAATAAATAAATAAAATAATAGTTATATTAGTATGTACAGAAAGTTTTAAACTTAGAAAATATCAGCCAATATAAAGTCATAATTTTTATTGGATTATGTTTATCATATTGTTAACAATTTATATAAATATTTTGGTTATGTTCTGAGTATCTATGTAATTTTAATAAATTTTATTTAAAAATTGATCAATTTATGTGTAAATTTAAATTAATAATTTCTTATTAAATCATCCTGTTAATTAAAATTTTAAGTAAGCAAAAAATTTAAGATTAAAATATATTAATTTTTGAAACTTTTTTTTAACGTAGTCAGTTTTTTTTCTAAAACTGGTCTAAAAATAATATTAATTTTTAAAACAATTTATCTGTTGATACTATATCATTGCAGATAAATTGTTTTAAAAATTAGTATAATTGTTGGACCAGTTTTAGAAAAAAATTGACTGTTTGACGAGCCGGACGACAGATACCGATTGGACAACAAATTTAATTATTTTGTAACTATTAATATAAATTATTCTACATTAAAAAAAATTAATTTATATTCAAATTCATAACAGAAATAATTTAATTTATAAAATGTCAACAATTTTTAACATTTAAGTTATATGTGTGTATTTATTTTAAAATTGTAACATTTAATGCGAGACATTTTGTAATTTATTAATACACTGGTAAAAACTAAAATCTATGCATGATTGAATTAAGAAATTTAAGTAATTTGAGAATTTAAGTAAATTTAAAAGTAAATGAATTTATGGGAAACCATAAAAAATTATATATTAAAATATACATTACAAAAATAAATTTTTAATACAAAAATTTCGTTATCTTTTTAACATAAATATTTAAAATTGTGCAATATTAAATATTATATTTTAAATTATTCGTTAACTTAATAAAAACAAAAAATTATTTATTCAACGCTAATGTATTACTGAATGTTTGTTTACTGAAACAAAATGTATAATAATATAAAAATTTAACATAATATAAATTTGACGAAAAAAAATAATAATAAAAATATTTTTTAAACTCAAAGGATATTATTTAATTTTAGATACATAATAAAAATTTATTATAATATAATTTATGTTTTATAACAAATTAATTTATAAATACTAAATCAAAAGATATAATAACTAAAAATAGATTAAATTTAAAAATAAGGAATCGTTTTAAAACTAATTTAATTAATTTCAGGTAATGTATTAAAAACTGTAATTTTATTATTAACAAAAATATGATTTTTATTTTTATTCACAATATTTAACTTGTTTATTTTAAATACTCTAATTTTTTTATACAAAACGAGACAAATGTCTGAAAAGAATACAATATTAAAACCAAACCATAAGCTGAGAATCGATGAATTGAGACAAAAATACTCTTCGAAATACATTTTTGGGTATATTTCGTATATAGCGATTGGATAAGTAAACAATTGTATACTTATTTGAAATATATTTTTTTGCATAATTTCTAAATAACTTTTATCCATATCTACGACAATGTATTCTCTATAACATTCAATTTTAAAAGAACACAATTTATTGCAATATTTAATAGTTTCTGATTTAAAATAATTTGAAAAATTTCCAAATTTTAAGTTACTTGTTGCATTGTAAATAAAGTTATAAAATGGATAAAATTGAACTTGCTGAATATACTTTTTTATCTTACAATTAGCAATACATTGTTTTTCTGTTTGATTTACAAAGCATGTACTATAAGAAGGTTTAAATCTATATTTGATAATTGTTTTACGATATCTAATTATGGCCAAGGACCAATTTTTCAAATCAATTATTTGCACATTTTCAAATAAATATTCTTTTAATAAATGCTTTCTATTATGTATTTGAGCGTAAATAAAGTTATTTTTTATTATTGTTTTGTTAGTAAATATAATTTTAACCAAATAATCAAATTTGTTGTCCAATCGGTATCTGTCGTCCGGTTCGCCATTTAATTGAGAAAATATTGTAAAACAAAATGTTTCTCCACTTATATACAAAGAATAATTTGCAATCAATTCACAATATATTTTATCTGTCTTTATATAAAAAGCATTTGTAATTTTACAATCAAACATATGTCTTAATAAATTAAATTTTTTAAATTGATCACTTATTGTAAAGTTATTTATATTATTAAAAAATATATTTTTGTGAAAACAGAGACTAATAGCCGGCAATGATATCTCGGTTTTAAACCTAACATTAGTAGTCGTTTCGTACGAAAAGTATATTTTATTTATTTTATATAATTGATAAACACATCCAAACAAACAAGTTATTCGAATTATTAATTTATAAATATTCTGTGATTTCATTTTATAATTTTAAGATATAAATTATATTTTTATGTTTGTATTTTAAATAAATTAATTTAAGTTGTTGATTAAAATTTATCTACAAAACATTGTTATTACCATAACAACAATAATTTATTTTTGTATTGTTATTAGAAAACTTAAAATATAATCAATAATTAAGTTAATTACTATCAATCATTAGTTGTCATATTGATTAAATCTAATAATAAATTAGTTTTAAAAACAAAAATTATACAAAAATAAAAATGTTTATATTTTATATTTAAAACATTTATCTCAACTTGTTATAATTAATTCTATTATTTATATGAAAATTTTTATATTTATATTAATTTATACTTTTTATTATTTCAAAAACAAAACAATTATGCCATTACAGATTTACAAAATGTTTACATTGAATATATAATTATTTTAGCAAGCATTAATTTTTTTATAAAGTAAATATTTTTATTAAAAATAAATAAATAAAATAATAATTTTATACAAATTACTTTTAGCCCAGAATCCTAACACATTCTCTGACAATTTAGTCTATTTTTAGTCAAATAATTAATTAAATATAAAATCAATTTATCTTGTTTATAATAATAATTTAAATAAATAATTCTTGTTAGTATGCAAATTTAAACATTAATTAGATTGATGAAATTGTTTTCTAGATATTAAGAAATATATAATTATTTTTTTAGTTATAATGATTTACTACAAAATTTAGTAAATATTTTAATTATAAAGAATAATAAATAATATAATTTAATAATCAATATAATAGTATAAAAATACGTAATTAATTAAAAATATTATTTAATAAAATACGTTAATTAATATTTACATTAAGTTTTTATTATAAATTCAAATTTATAAGTTAAAAATATTTTCAAATTATAATGGTATGTACAATTAAAAAAATTAATTTAAAAATTATAAAAATAATATTTCTTAACATTGTTTGTTTTAATATTTAATTTATAATTTGCACAATAACATTTTAATTGTGTATTTAGTTGCGTTATTTAAATGTATTTATTAATTATATAAAATAAATAAAATAAACTTTTTATACGAAACGACTACTAATATTATCTTCAAAACCAAGTCGTTATTGCTTTCTGTTATTATTTGCTTTGATAAAATGTTATTAAGAAATAATACTAATTTGTATAAATAAAATAAATTAACTTGCAAGTAAAATTTTTTTTATTACATTTGCCAAAATACATTTTTGTTTGTAAAATTAAAAATACAATAAATATAATTGAAACGAGAAAGATTTGAAGTAGATTACAAATTATACAAAAACTATAATTTATTGTATCTCGTTTATAATAAATTTTTCGTAATACATTTTTTGGTATATTTCGTATATTAGATAAGTAAATAATTGTAAACTTAATTAAAATATATTTGTTCGTATAATTTCTAAAAAACTTTTATCTATATCTACGACAATGAACTCTATAACATTCAGCTTAAAAAAACACAATTTTTGCAATATTTAATAATTTCTGATTTAAAATAATTTGAAAAATTTCCAAATTTTAAGTAATTGTTACATTGCAAATATAGTTATAAAATAAATAAAATTAAACTTATTTAATAAAATTTAATATAACTTCTCTGATTATTTATTAATCGGCCGAACTTCCCAATCTCTGTATATATAATATGAATTATAATTTTCAACAGTTTCAGTGATTTTTGCATTTGGTTTTATAACTATAATCAACAATCATTTAATTGAACTAGTTTTGCCCTTACATAACACCTGATTATACTAAGACAAATTAATTTAAAAAATAATGGCAATTAAGTTTTCAACAGAGTTGAACAAATTTTTATGTATGAAAGCTAACCGCGGACATTAAATATTTTAAAATTGAGGTTTTTGTACTTAGTCTAAGAAGTTTACTGCAACTGCTGCGTTGGTTTTGACACGGATACGCAAAATGTCCTGGTTAATTGACATAAACCAAAACAGTCCAAATTAGCTGAAAATCTAACGACAAAATGGCGGATAAATAGAATAATTAAACTAGATTTGATAAAATTAAATAACAATCAAATAATAATTACTATTTAGCCAAATAGTTGTGCTAATACTATTGGATATGCCAAAGCATTTCCTAACTGCCGATTCTGACCACAATCGCTTCATAGCTCCAAAATTGAAAACGTATTGATATTTAAATAAAATAATTTGTGGTTAAATTTAATATATTATTTTATGTTGATATTATTATATAAATCTATGAAATTGTTATTTTAGTTAGTTATATTTGGTAGTGAACTTAAGATTATAGTTTGGTTTTTAACTAGATTACTTCTTTTTTGTAATATAAAATTTGCAGTTAGCTTAGATTTTATTACAACAATGTTTGTTTTTATATTAAAGTTTTGATAATAATTATTGACTTTTCGGAATAAAATGAGACAAATGTCTGAAAATAATATAATATTAAAACCAAACCATAGGCTGAGAATCGATGAGTTGAGACACAAATACTCTTCGAAATACATTTTTGGGTATATTTCGTATATAGCGGTCGGATAAGTAAACAATTGTAAACTTAAATAAAATATATTTTCATAAATAATATCATAAAAATCTTTATCTAAATCAACAACAAAGTATTCTCTATAACATTCTATCTCTAAAGAACACATTTTATTGCAATATTTAATAGTTTTTGATTTGAAATATTTTAAAGAATTTCCAAATTTTAAGTGACTTGTTGCATTATAAATAAAATTATAAAATGGATAAAATTTAACTTGTTTGATATAGTTTTCTATTCTACAATTAGCTATACATTGTTTTTGGGTTTGATTTACAAAACATGAACTATAAGAAGGTTTAAATCTATATTTAATAATTGTTTTACGATATCTAAATGTAGAATATGATAAATTTTTAAATTCAATTATTTGTAAGTTTTCAAATAAATATTCTTTTAATAAACGCGTTCTATTGTGTATTTGAACATAAATTAAATTATTTTTTAATGTTGTTTTATTTTTGAATAATATTTGTACGAAATGATCAAGTTTGTTGTCCAATCGGTATCTGTCGTCCGGTTCGCCATTTATTTGAGAAAATATTGTAAAACAAAATGTATCGCCACTTATATACAGAGAATAATTAGAAATCGATTCACAATTTATTTTATTTTTTTGTAGATAAATTGCGTTTTCAATGTTACAATCAAACAATTGCCTTGATAAATTTAATTTTTTAAATTGTTCATTTATTGTAAAGTTATTTATATCATTAAAAAATACTTTTTTCATAAAACAGATACTAATAGCCGGCAATGATATCTCGGTTTCAAACCTAACATTAGTAGTCGTTTCGTACGAAAAGTATATTTCATTTATTTTATATAATTGATAAACACATCCAATCAAACAAATTATTCGAATTAAAGTTTTATAGATATTTATTGACTTCATTTAATAATTTTAAAATTAATTAACTATTTCCTATAGACGTTTTTATGTTTGTTATTTAAAAGTTTGTTTTATGCAAATATAGTTTATTTAACTTGTTAAAAATCATTTATTAAATATAATAGTTATTACCATAACAACAATAATTGTTAAAAATAATCAATAATTAATTTTTAACAACAATAAAAAAATTTTAATTATATAAATCTTTACTAAATTTAAGTTAAGTAATAATTATTAAAATAACGATTATTATTAACTATCAATCGTTAGCCTCCATAATTATTAAAATTAATAAAAATTAAATTTACTAAACTATTTATACACAACTAAAAATATTTTTATTATTGTAAACTATTATTTTTAACTTTTTATTATTAATTCTATCATTTATATGCATAATTTATTCTTGCTTATTTTTCACTTAACATCTCGTGTTATCAAAAATAAAGCAAATAATTAATTGAATTTAAAAAACTCAAGAACAAAATATTGTGTTTAAAATATTTTTTGTTTGTAGTATACAAATTTAAAAACTTATAAGTTATTTATAATTTTTTACATGCCACTATACATACCAAAATTAATTAATTGAATTAATTTAGCAAGCATTTTGACATATACAAATAATAATCTTGCATCAACCTAAATGTTCTACTGAACCTAATTAAATACATTTGACTTATTCGTTAAATATTAATTTAATATAATATATAATATTTTTAGTTATTTATCATGCAAATTTAAACAACAAATTGGATTTTAATAATTACTCTTTTATTTTTTATATAACTAAAATTAATTTATATATTTTTATATTTATACAATAAATACAATAAAATAATATAAATAATTAACTATATAAATGCCATATTGTATAAAAATCTTTCTGATTAAAATAAATAACTATATAACAATTTAATTTATAAAAAAAATTAATTAATTAATATTTACATTACTTTTATTAAATTAAATTTATATTTTTAAAAATAAATTTAATATTGAAACAAATTATAAAAATATACAAATTAAAAAAAATAAATCCAAAAATTAACAAAATGTCTTAAAATATTAAATTGATATATTTGATTACATCAACTACTCTACTCTAGTTATATATATTTATTTTATTTGTAAATTAATTAAATGGTTATAATAGTAATATTAGCAATTAGAATTATATAAATTGACTAGATGTTAAATAGTATATTAATAGAGGCCATACTCGCGCAGATTATTCGTAAATATGACTTTTGTAATCGAATCAAACACTGACTGAATGTTTGTGGTGTCAGTCGCGCACGTCTTATAACAATATATCACTTTAATGGTCGACTTTTTCTCAAATTGAGCCTGGATGTACGCCGCCGCCTCCCTGTACGTTTGTGCACCTGTTTATAAGCAGTTGGAAATTAAATTAGATAAATGTAGAAATAGTAGATCGATATAATTAGTACATTGCAAATAACTGACCCGTGTACTCTGGGAAGTAAATAGTAAGAGGTGATTTTTTGATTTTTTCTTTGAACAAGTCCTTTTTGTTAAGAAATAATATGATAGAAGTGTCGGTAAACCACTTATTTTTGCAAGCAGACTCAAACAATTTTAGCGATTCCTGCATTCGGTTCTATAGCCATGACAACAAGTCAATTATAATCAATTAATTAAACAAGCTAATTTATACTTGACATACCATTGTTTCATCCTCATACAACACCTGATCATACTCAGACAGAGCGACGCAGAAGATAATTGCATTGAGCTCTTCGAAGCAGTTGATCCACCTCTTGCGCTCTGATCGCTGACCGCCGACATCAAAGAGCTTGAAATTGTGATTTTTGTAGGAGAAGATAACTTCAACTATGCCGGTGGTCATGACTCTGGTCATCAGAATATCCTTTTTATTCGGCATATAATCATTTTTGCCCAAACGGTCTAAATCGTCGAGAAAACTAAAAGTAAAATGTCAGCAAAAAAGAAACAAGATATATATGTTTTAATAACAATAGATAATAATTACTATTTGGCCGAATAGTTGAGCTGATACTCATTGGCTCTGCCGAAGCACTCCTTTACTGCCGAGTCTGACCACAATCGCTTCATAGCGGCCAAAAGGTGGTCGGAAAACAGTTCCGTGTCTTCCATACGCGACACGACATCGAATACTATTTTTGCGTCACTATTGCGCTCTTTGTCCAAAAAATTAATTTTTAATTTAGGCATTGCCCGAAGAATGGTTACCATTGATTGCGTTGTGTTGGAGTAGACAATAGGTTTATATTGTTTGTCAACAAGTTCTAAATTGTGTATTATTCTGATATAAGAAAAGCAATATTGAAAATAATATATTGTTATTATAAATAATCAAATGTAGATTTTTTTGAAATTTTCTAGATTGCATTATATGAACATTATTTAGTGTAAAATATAATTACTCGAATTATTTGATTGGTAAATGCGCAAATGTTAAATATATTAATGTAGCATATTCAACTCTATATATTAAATAATTTTATTAATTAAATATTAAGCACAAATTAGTATTTAGATTTTTTAATATAATGCAATCTAGATATCCACCAGAAAATCTATCTTTTCTCTTTTCTAGTAATTATAAAAATGTTAATTTTTATATATTTTGTGCACTTACTTCATTTGCTTCAATACTGTCGACTTGCCACTTTCTCCCGCACCTTTTATTAGTAATAATAGTTATAATAGTAATAGTTATTATAGTAAATATAATATGACAGACCGAGCAAAAGAATTTTAATATTTTTGTATGCTTGTTTGCTCTCTTCTTTGAGGTACATATCAATTTGCTTGGACTTGGCCAGAGCGGCTCTCTCCTCTCCACACAAAATATTGCCCATTGCAATTCAAATGTAACTTTGCCTTAGCAATTGTCGCAAATAACCAAATAAACTATTAATAGCTCATGCAAACAATTAGCCTAACAATAAATCATTAAGTTTCAATAACTAAATATAAAACATATATATGTTTAAATTATATTAATTGAGTAAAATTGTAATAAATTTTTATATAATTTTATTATTTTAATAAAATTTTATTTTTATTGTTACAAAAAAATTAATACTAAAATACGATTTATAAAAGTAAAATATTTTTATATTAAGAATTATTTTAAAAGTTTAAAAAAATTATTAACTTGAAAATTTTTAATAATCAAAAATATGTACTGTGTAATACTTTTTGTTTAGGTAACTTAAATTTAAACGTATAATTGTTTTTAATAATATAATAAATTATTACGTGTATGCCAACCAAATGATAAAATTAATCTAATCTATTATTTTATAAAAATAAAATATTTTTCTAATGTTACATTTTATTTAATAAACTAAATAATTAATATCTCTAACTCAATACAATAGACTAATATAAACTATATTGTTATTTATCATTGATTATTATAAATTATCAACAAATAAAGCTTTTGATATGAAAAATAATTGGCATTAAACATTGCAAAAAATTATTAATTAAAATGCAAGTACTAAATGCCCTCCTCTATTCCTGCTCTCTTCCTCTAACTATCTTCTCCCTCTCCTCCCCCTTTCTCTCTCTCTCTCTCTCTCTCTCTCTCTATCTCTCTATCTCTCT
>JAQFXP010003603.1:0-12184 GCA_034693685.1 Belba bartosi | reverse complement strand
TGGGGATATAATTATATGTGAAATTAAGCAGTTTGTGAAATTATACAGTGTGATTTTAGAGAGGTGTTACTGTATATATCTTTAAAAACTTATTTACAAAAAATATAATTTAAAAACTTGTTTTATATATTAATAACAATATTTTAAAAATATTAAAATTATTATATTTTAAAATTAAATAAACTATATCTTAATTAAATTTATTATAAAATTTTAATACCATCTAACTAAATTTATTAGGATTTAAGTTCAACACAAATATTTGAAAAATGTTCAAATGTTTGCTAAAAATCTTAAAAACCAGACTCAAATTCAGATTGCTATACGACATTATTTGCTAATAAAAAAATCCAGGTTTTGAATCATTTTAAAAAATTTTTTTTAAATTAATTTTGCAATAAAGTTACGGCACTTTTTTTAATATTTAAATAAACAATTTTTTGCTTTTTTAAAGAACATTATATAAATTTTCAATATTATATTATAATTATATATGCAAAATTTCTATATTATTCTATTGTTAAATTAGTATTGAATTTATAATTTATAAATATAATCTGAATGTCTTTAAATCAAAACAAAAATTAAAATTCATTTAATAATGAGTAGACATGAATCGGTAGTCAAACTTCTAATTTATTAACATTTATAATAACTTTAACTTGTTACATTTAAGACATAATGTGCACATATATACATAGTGGTAACGGACTAATATATATATTAAAGTAGTTATAATTACAATTCAATTTATAGCTTTTTCATTATATTGCATAGGAATTTTAGTTGCTAAATTAATAAACATTAACAGGAAACATTAAAATACTTAAAATAATTAATTATAAATAAAATATGCAAAACATATTAATGTCTACAATATTTTAAATAATAAAATTAATATTTAATTAAATAATTTAATTTTTGATATAAACTGTTTTAAAATAACATTTATAATTAAAAATATATCAATAAACAATTATAAATAATATTGGAATGGGAAGAAATGATATTAAATTTTTAATATACCAGCTATTTTTTTGAAAATATTTTAGTCCAAATTTAAGGTTATTATAAATATGGTTGTGAAAATTTAACTAATCATAATTTAATAAAATTGCAATTGAAAAAATATTTTTATAAAATTTCATAATTTTATTTAAAAAAATGAAAAATAAAATTTATTACTTATTATTTTAATAAAATTAACTTTAAATACATTTTAAATTTGTTAAATATTTATTAATTGAACATGTATATTTTAATCTATTTTAAATAAAATATAAATTCAATTTAAAATAATAATTTAAAATTAACTATAAATATTGAATAGAAATAATAATTTTATATTTTGTTAGATTTAAAATAATAAAAAGGCAATGACTTTCAGATGCTGTATGATTTAAAATTCAATCGTTGTCTGAGTTTATGTTTATCGCAAACGAATGGATTTTGAAATTAAATTTAAAGATAATTAATTTAATAATTAGTCAATGAAAAATAAACCAATACATGTAATTAAGAATATTTTCTATAGTTATAAATACAAGTTTTGCGGAAACGCAAACTAAAGTTCTTTGGATTTTAAACTATTTGCTTTATATCTAAGCATATTGACTGTAATTCTTATTTTATATTGAATTAAATAAATTAATTTTGGATAACAATATGTAAATTATTTAAAATTAATATATTTCTCGCTTCAGAGAGGCATTAAGCCACTTTTGAGGTTTTTCTAATTAATTTTTATTTATAAATTAATTTATTTTAAATTAGACCAAAATATTTAATTAAGACTAATGTAGTTTTGACAGTCAGTTGATTGGAATTTATATTATTGCCAAAAATATGATTTATATTTAAGGTATTTGTCGATTGATTACTAGTAGATTTATTCAGTTAATTATTGAGTTTAGAAAAATATTTACAAATGCATTAATAAACGATCAATGAACGCTTCAATATAATTAAAAAATTATAATAATTGTCGGATTATTTAAAAAAAACATAATTTTGGTATAAAAATCAAAATTATATTTATATATAAAAATTAGAATACGTTTAATTCTAATATAAACAATTTATTTTTAAAACCCAATAATTTTAATTTATTTTGTGCTTTTCTCCTTATAAAAAATTAAAGTTTTGTAAAATTAAATACTTATTTTTTTATAATTTAAAAATATTATTATATAATTTATTTCAATAAATTGTATTTTTATATAATAAAATATTATTAAAATTATATATATATTTTTGGCTATGACTATTGTAAACATTGTGTAAAATTGATTAAAATTGTATTTAAATAAAAAGCTAATATTGAAATATATTTAAAAATACTTTAAAAATAAAATATAAAAAAACATAAAAAAATCGAAATATATTTGTAAACTATAATAAAATTTATAAAATTTAATTTATTGTATTGTTGAGATTTTATAAATAATATTTGGCGGAACACGAACTTATATAAATTTTTTTAAATTAATTAAATATTACTGTTTATTTGAATATTATTAGCTGTATAAATTAACTATATATAAAATAAAGCGAAAATAAACTTGTTAGTTGCACAAGAGGGTGAGGGGTATTTTGAGACTTACTTAATAGAGGAGGCGGTGCTTATGATGTGCTTGAATTATAGTTTATGTTTATACCCAAGATGACAACCATGTGTAGTCATAGCCCTTTGCGGAGACTGTAATTTAAACTATTTTGCCAAATATAGTTTATTCTTATTTTTCAAATATATTTAGCTTTTTATTAAAATAAAACTTTTAGATTTTTATAAAGATTATTTGTTTTAACGTTTTAATTAATTGTTAAAGCGTTAAATTTAATACGTTTGCATAAATGTATAACAATTATTTTTAATATTAATTAAATTTTGTTACCCTTTCCTTATTTCAGTCTAAATCTGTTTTTAAATAAAACTATAATAAAATATAGTTTAAAATTAATTATTTTACATTATTTATATATTCTTTTATTAAAAACTTTATTATAAAAATAATTATTAAACAATTTAAATAAAATAGTAAATATTAAATAAAAATTGATTGTTTATTTTAAAGACTTCAAATCTACGTTTCTGGATCTGATTCGAAAATTTAATCCGAATTTATATATTGTATAAAAATAGATAAATTTTATTGTAAATTAAATTTTTATATTTTAATCATTTAATTATGTATTTAATCTTTTATTTTAATTATTTGTTATTGTTAAATAACATAGTCATTATTCAATAAATGTTTTTAATTTTACTTTTTAAATTGCTAAATATCAGCTAATTAAATTTTAATGGCGGACTAACTTAGCCGTACAATAATATGGTCTAAAAAGAAGCGTTTTTTACTAACTCGATTTTTATCACAAATTTCTGAAACTGACAATATATGTATATTTGTGTCTAAAAACAGAAATTATATTTTTAAACACTTGTAAAAAATTTATTAAATATAACTTGATATAGTCAATATTTGCATAGTAGCAACTAAACTTTTATGCTCTCTTTGTTATATAATTTAAACTTGAATTGTATAATATTAAATTAATATTTTCTTAGGTAAAAAAATAAATATAAGAAGAAATAGTTTTTTGAACTATGTTAATTAATTATTATTGGCATGCTGATATTATTACTTAATTAGACCAAATTTTTACAAATATCAAATTATAAATTCGCGAAATCAATTACTACAAATTAAAAATTGTTTTAAATTTTTGTTAAACATAAACATTACAAAACCAATAATAATTATTTAACAATCAAAATTAACTTTATATTAAAAAAAATAATTTTTGTTTAAAAAAATTTGAAATTTATTATTTTATTGTAGAAACACTACTTTGACTGCACGTAATAACTTATTAAACTACTCCTACTGAACCACACTAAACTACCCCTATTTCAACCATACCGTTTTCAACTCCCCGTATTTCAAATACTCTTTTTTTAACTACCATTATTTTAACTAGATTTATTTCAACTATCATTACATCAACAACCCTTATTTTGATTACTCTTATTTAGAATACCCCTACTGCCACTATCCCTATTTAAACTTTAATTATTTTAACTACCAAAATTTTAAATAACTTTACTTAGACTACACTTATTTTAACTAAAATTATTTTGAATATAATTTTTCATATATTAAAATAAATTTAATTAAAATATGTAAATTTTAAATTTGTTTATTTTTAATTAGATAAATATTATCACAATAATAACTATAAATATTAATAATAACTATATATTAAATATAATATTAAACTTAGAAATTATTTATAAATGTTGAATTTATAAAATAATAAATTATATATATATAAAATTAATATTACATTTTGCAATAAATGTTGTTATTTAGACTAAAACTTTGTTTAATTAAATTAATTTTAAAGTATGGTCTAAATTCTGTTACTTTGAAACTCCGCTTGGCAAACCTGAAGTAATTTGTTAAATATTGAGACGGAGTTTAATTAAGGCAAATTTTATATAAATTTTTACAATAAAATTAATAATTTAATTTATAAGCTTTGAATTAATAACAATTAAAAAATAAATAATTATATAAATATATATATTAAAATTTATTTTCTGGTGGTGTCAGCGGCCAATCATAAATAATTTAATACAATTTATTTTAAAAAATAAATTTTTAATGTACTTTTACAGTTTAATAATTATTAGTAAAATTTTATTCTATTACTTTTTTTTAATTAAAAATTTAATTAAGTCTATGGTATGTTTAAGTTAAATAGTTTGTTATATTTAAATAAATAATTATTAATGTTTTAATTTTATTATATAAATTACTTTTAATTAATAATGAATTTTTAAAGTAATAAATAATAATTAATATAAAATTTAATGAATTAAATAAATTTTATAAATATATCTCATCTAAAACTAATTTCCAAAAAATATAATTTAATAACTTTTTAATTATAAAATTCAGTAAATAAATAGTAATTCAAATATTTTAAAATTTTTACATATTTATTTTTAATAGAAAAAAATTTTTTAATAAAATATAATATATTATTTTGCAATAAATAAAACTAATATTTTAGACAAAATTAAAAACACTTAAATATAATTTTAAAAACAAATAAATTAAATCTTTAATAAATCAATTTTAAAATGAGGACTGAATTTACGTTTAAATTATAAAAAATTTTTAAACAATTAAATATTGCTATTATTTAAATATAAAATTATAATATATTATAATTATTTTAAATAACATAATTTAGTTTCATTTATATTATTATTTATCTATAAATTTATATTATTTTTTAAGGATGACATTTAACAAATTTAAAATATCTTATGCTCTAAACAAAATTCTACAATTATTATTAAGAGATTCAAATTAAAGAAAATATCAAATTTAAATTTTATTAATTATAATGCATTAAATTAGACAATGCAAACATTTTTTAGAAACTCCGATTGACAAATTTAAAATAATGTGCTAAATCTTGAAACAAAGGTAATTAAGTATAAATTTATAATAATTTAGAGCATAAGTTATATAAATTATATAAATTTTTACATTAAAAATTAATAATTTAATTTATAAACGTTGAATTAATAAAAATTAAAAAAAATATATATATATTTTAAAAATTATCTTTAGGCAGAGCCTGCGGCCCATAATAATTAATTAAAAACAAGTTATTTTATAAAGTAAATTATTAATGTTATTTTACAGTTTAATAATTAGTAGTAAAATTTTATTCTATTACTATTTTTTAATTGAAAATTTAATTAAGTCTATGGAATGTTTAAGTTAAATAGTCTGTTATATTTAAATAAATAATTATTAATGTTTTAATTTTATTATATAAATTACTTTTAATTAATAATGAGTTTTTTAGAGTAATAAATAATAATTGATATAAAATTAAATAAATTAAATAAATTTTATAAATTTATCTCGTCTAAAACTAATTTACAATAAAATATAATTTAATAACTTTTTAATTATTAATAAAGCATTGATAAATAAGCATTTATTAGACCTTTTTTAGGCCCATAAAAAGGCACGCAAAATTATCAAAATAGACTTTTAAATAGGCGTTAAAAAACATTTATCATTATTTTTTTAAATTAATATTATTGATATTAAAAGCATTCGTTTTTATATAATACAATTCAAAACATTAAAAAAAAGTTGAATTGTTTTATTTGCTACGGTAATTATATTAAATAATTATTGATTAACGGAATTAAAACAATACTTTTATAAAATGATAAATTATTATTTTTTTGTTTATTGTAAATTCAATTAAACAATACAATTTAATTAAAATAAAATAAATATATTCTTAATATATAAAATTTTAGCCAATGTTCTTTTAAACAATTTAACTTTTTTTAAGTTCACGTAAGATATATTGAAAAATATTTTACACATTGTATCACTACAAATTCCAATAAATATTTAGAGTTTGTGCAGAAAGCGTAAGTTTAAATATTAATATTTTTTAAATATATAATTTGATTTGGAGTATGTTTTGGCATTTAAAAATTTTATATACATATTATACATCTAATTTAAAAAATAAAGCAAACATTACTATTTAATTAATTTAATTTAGTTAATAATTATTTTAAAACGTGTAATTTACAAATTAAGATTATATTAGCTTAAATTTAAATAATAGAAAATAGTTTTTTGTATTTAAAATAATTAAATTTAAAATTTTATTCAAATAGGCGGTAAAGATTATAATAGGCATTTATAGGCACAATAAAATTTTGCTTAAAATAGTCAAAACAATGTGATTCAGATGCAAACTAAATTTAGATGTCGGCCTATGAACCGCTACGATAGTCCCAATATGTCAAAATCAATGCTCTAATTATTAATTTCAGTAAATAAATAGTAATTCAAATATTGTAAAATTTCTACATTATTTAATAAAATGAAAATTCTTAATAAAATTTAATATATTATTTTGCAATAAATAAAACTAATATTTTAGCCAAAACAAAAAACAATTAAATATAATTTTAAAAACAAATAAACTAAATCTTCAATAAATAAATTTTAAAATGAAGACTAAATTAACGTTTAAATTATTAAATTTTTTTTAACAATTAAATATTGTTATCATTTAAATATAAAATTATAATGGATTATAATTAAGTTGAATAAAATAATTTAGTTTGACTAATATTATTATTTATTTATAAATTTATATTATCCTTTTAGGATGACATTTAACAAACTTTTAAAATCTTATGCTCTAAACAAAATTTTACAATTATTATCAAGAGATTCAAATTAAAGAAAATATCAAATTCATATTTTATTAATTATAATGCATTAAATTAAATAATGCAAACATTCTTTAAAAACTCCGCTTGGCAAACCTAAAGTAATTTGCTAAATCTTGTAACATTGTCTAATTAAGGTAAATTTTAAGTAAATTTTTACATTATTAAAAATTAGTAATTTAATTTATAAGCGTTAATATAATAAAAATTAAAAAATAAATAATTATATAAATATATATATTAAAATTTATTTTCTGATGGTGTCAGCGGCCAATCATAAATAATTTAATACAATTTATTTAAAAAAATAAATTTTTAATGTACTTTTACAGTTTAATAATTATTAGTAAAATTTTATTCTATTATTTTTTTTAATTGAAAATTTAATTAAGTCTGTGGTATGTTTAAGTTAAATAGTTTGTTATATTTAAATAAATAATTATTAATGTCTTAATTTTATTATATAAATTAATTTTAATTAATAATGAATTTTTTTAGATTAATAAATAATAATTGATATAAAATTAAATAAATAAAATAAATTTTATAAATATATCTCGTCTAAAACAAATTTATAAAATTTTACAAGTTATTTATTATTAGTAATTCAACTATTATAAAATTTCTACATATTTTTATTTAATAAAATAAAAATTGTTAGTAAAATATCAGATATTATTTTGCAATATATAAAACTAATATTTTAATCAAAATAAAAAACAAATAAATATATTTTTAAAACAAATAAACAAAATTTTATTTAAATTAAATTTAAAATAACTACTGAATTAAACTTTAAATTATATATATATATTAAAGCAATTATAACTTTATATAATTTTAAAAAACAGATAAATTCGTACAAAATAATAATATACTAATTCTTTAATTTTATCTTTCTTTCAAATATTTTAAGATTACAATTTTAAAAATAAAATATAACAAGGAAGAGCCACCAAAGCTCCGATGATAACTTTGAAATAAATTATTTTTACAAAAAAAAATTTTATAAATTAAAAGAAAAATTCAATATCGCTTTTTCCCAAAATATATTTATGATAATTAATTTAATTAAATTAATTTTAAAATAAAATATAATTAAAAATTAAATGTAAAAAAAACAAAATATTTATGTTGAACCATTTTAATGGGTTTAGTGAATGAATAAAAAATTATATATAAAAATACATATAATTTTAGTACCATCTAACTAAATTTATTAGGATTTAGATTCAGCACCAATATTTGAAAAATGTTCAAATGTTTGCTAATTATATTAAAAACTCGACTCAAATTCGAATTCTTTTTGCTATACTACATTAATTGCAAATATAAGAATTCAGGTTTTGAATAATTTATAAAAATTTTTTTAAAATTAATTTTGCAATAATGTTCCGGCACTTTTTTAATATTTAATTAAACTATTTTTAGTTTTTTAAAAAAAAATTATATAAAATTTCAATATTATATCATGGTTATTTATTAAAATTTTTTATATAATATTATTGTTAAATTATTATTGAATTTATTATTTATAATTTACGAATATAAGATGAATGTCTTTAAATTAAAACAAAAATTAAATTTTATTTAATATATATTAGACATGAATCGGTAGTCAAACTTCTACTTTATTTACAATTATAATAATTTTAACTTGATACATTTAAGACATAGTGTGCACACATATACATAGCGGTAACGGACTAATTTGTATATTAAAGTAATTATAATTAAAATTCAAATTATAGCTTCATCATTATATTGCATAAGAATTTTAGTTGCTAAATTTATAAACATAAACAGGAAACATTAAAATATTTAACATATATAATCTGAAAATAAAATATGCAAAACATGTCAATTTCTACCATATAATAATAACTTAATTTTTAATATTAATTTTTGATATAAACTGTTTTAATATAAAATGTATAATTAAAAATATATCAATAAACAATTTTAAATAATATTGGAATGAGAATATTTCTATTAAATTTTTAATAAACCTGCTATTTTTTGAGTATATTTTAGTCAATATTTAAAGATATTATGACTATGGTTGTGACAATTTAACTAATAATATTTTTTTTATAAAATTCGATAATTCTATAAATAAAAATTGGGAAATAAAATTTATTACTTATTTATTTTAAAAATTAACATAAAATTAATTTTAAATTTGATAAAGATTTGTTAATTGAACATGTATATTTTAATCTAATTTAAATAAAATATAAATTTACATTAAATGTAAATACAAAATAAATATTGAATAGAAATAATAATTTTACATTTTGTTAGATTTAAAATAATAAAAAGACAATAACTTTTAGATGCTATATTATTTAAAATTCAACCGTTGTTTGAATTTATGTTTATTGCAAAAACAAATAGATTTTAAACTTAAATTTAAAGAAAATAAATTTAGTCAATAAATCTCAAACCAATACTTGTATTTGAGAGCATTTTCTATAGTGCTATTTATGCATTTTCTATAGAGCATAAATACAAGTTTTGCAGAAACGCAAACAAAAGTTCTTTGGATTTTAAACTATTCGCTTTATATCTAAACATATTAACTGTAATTTTTATTTTATATTTAATCAAATAAATTGGTTTTGATTAACAAAATTTAAATTATTTTAATTTAATATATTTCTGTCCTCACTCGTAAATAAATTTTATTTAACCAGTTTTGCCAAATGCTAAACCACCTTGTGGTAATTAAATTTACATTTTAAATACATTTTTAAATATATTTATAGTTAAAGATTAATTGATAATTATAGAAAACAGAAATGCTAAACATCTAATTCAAAATTTTGCAAATATTAATAAAAAATTTCTAATTTAAAAAAAACCTTAACATTTTAACTTTTAATAAAATTCTTGGGAAAAAAATTATTTTTGATAATGTTTAAGCTTTCGATAATTATCAAATATACCTACAAACATAAATTTAAAAATGTTATTTTGTCGGCAGATCAATAATTCAGATATCTTTATGTTTGAGTCATACATAACGTATTGAATATAATACTCTAATATATATATCTGGAGGAATGTCTTAAAATATTTTTTCAATAATATAACTTAAAAAATGAAATTTTGTTTTGGCCAACTTAACAGACATATATAATCAATATATTGCAAAACTAATTTAAGACAAAAATGTAATAGGTAATTCTAAATACCAAAACGTGTCGGCGTTATCTTAGGTTATACTCATTTTTAAGTACTCGTCTTTGATGTTAAAAATGTATAAGCTAAAATTTATTGCACCAAAAAATATCAGTAATTTCAGAAATGTTAAAAAAAATATTAGAAAAATTATTGCTAAAAATTTGTTAGAATGTTAGCCAAAAAATAATGTTAGACAAAAACTCATACAAATGATTTATAATGTTGTGTAATGCGGGGAAAACCGGTACTGCCAGTTAATTCATATTAAGTCGATCCCCTCACATTACAGATCATTGTTAATAGGTTTGGTCGGGAAGTCTTTCCTCTTCTACCCGACCACTCAAATATCCGATAATGGGTTGTATAAAAAGCACAGACACAAGACATCATATCCACAATACAATAAACAATTCAATTCATAAGGTTTAACAATAAACTTAACTTTTATTTAAATATAAATATAAATACATTTTATGCTCTAAACAACAATAAGAAATCTTAAGACAATCAATAAATAGTTATAACTATAATGAATATAATATATGTTTTACTCTTTTTTTATATACCTTAAGTTAGAGTTAATTATCGCTTCGGATGACAAGACATGAGAATACAAGTCATTACTTCAAATTTAAATTAGATTTATTATTATTCCTAAACTTAAACTATATGCAGAGATGAGTCTACTGGCATATGACAATGTTATGTTAGATTAGTTTAAAAGTTAAAATATAATTTTTATATAATTTATTTTACCAAATAACATATTTCTAAAACTTGAATAAATATGTTTTTTATAATAAATATTGAGCATTTACATCAGAAGCAGTTTTAATCTATACCTCGTAACTGTGATTATAACGGCGAGTATATTAACAAGCTAATTTTTTAAGTAATTAAAATGATATTTTACATATTGTTTGTTTTTTATATGTAGCGTAAAATTTAAATTAAAAAAACAAAATATTTAAAATGCGTAATTTAACATATATAAAATAAGTTTTGCAAAAACATGCCACCTAAAAAAGTTGTGGTTTATTTATAAATTTTAATAAATTATTAATTATAAATTATAGTTTAGAAAATTTATACATTAAATAATATTTATAGTATTCAACATTTAGAAAATATTAAATTTTTATTTTTATAATTATTATATTTTATGTTTCTTTTATTAGCTAATTATAATTTGCTAAATATTCTTTAAATTCATTTTTTAAATATTTTTAATGTAAATATCTTATAATTAATGTCAATTAAATAAATTGATTTTAATATTTTATAATTACAAATTTAGTTAAAAAATACACAAGTTTAGAATTAGAATTAGTATAAAACAATTTGCATTTGGTTTTAAAATTTAAAGAATTTATAAATTAATAAATGTTTTTATTTTATTTAATATTGAAAAAAGTCTATTAAATTTCTAATTACAAAGTTTAATAATAGTAATTCATTTAAACAATTTTAATTAAATTAATTAAGTATAGTTTACATATAAATTATCTTTTTAAATAAAATATTATTAAAATATTCTAGTTTACATTTTATACAAAATTTTCAAATATAATTTCTTGAAAAATAAATGAAAATATTTTAATATTTTTTTCTTATTTTAAAAATACATATTTTAAATGGATTTAATAATTACATAAAATAATGTTGTCTATTACAAATTTATAAATACATTTTATAAAACTTTAA
>JAQFXP010003602.1:0-12184 GCA_034693685.1 Belba bartosi | reverse complement strand
GTTTAGTTAGTTGTGATATGTTTAAAGTTTAAAATAGCTTTATTGACATAAAGCTATTAATTAAACAAACAAAAACAATGTATCTGCACTGTTCTAAGAATGACCGAATAGGACACTGCAGTTATTCCTTTTATGCATATTAATTAAAGTTTTAAAATTAAAAAATAGTAATCAATTTTTTGAATCAGCTCATTGCACTACAATATCATATAGCACAGTTCTTACACCTAGTACAACTTTTAATTGAGTTTTCATAGCGCAAAATTTAAACAGGTCTACAAATAATTATAAGTTCTAATTATTTTATATAAATTTACTTTAAGTTTGAAAAATGAATAATATTTATAACATTAATATTTGCTCCAAAATCCCTCATTCATAATAACCATATTAATGCCAGTAATCATTGATTTATACAAATTCTATTTAGTTGAAAATCATTAGATTTGATATAGTTGAATGTTTAATATTTTATTAATAGTTTAAATTTTAATATTCTTAAGTTTTTGTAATTAAATCATTGATTAGAAATAAAAATTGAGTTAAAAAAAGTGACATCAGTTTAAAATTAGAAAAAGTGTCCATCACTTAGCCTAGTGTATCAATTGCCTGACTTTCGTTAAATAGTGACTGTACATGAATTTATAAAAAAAATATAAACAACTATTACAAAAACGTCTCCCTCTTTCCAACTCTTTCCCTCTTAATTTAATTTATTTTATAACTGTTTAGAAGTTTAATATTTTTATACAATAGGCTATGATTCACAGGTTATGATAAACTATCAAAGGTTCGTTTGATTTTCAACTTTAAACCAGTTATTTCGTCATCAGTTGATATCAATGTTCGTTAACTACAAATAAATAAATAAACAAATACTGTCAAAATATATATTAGTAATATATGTGTTAGTTTGTGAATAAATTAAATTTTCACTGACGCCTCTGTAAGGAATAATTTTAAAGTAAACTTATATCGATATATTGTTATATTAGCGCTCTAGTTAACATTTTATGTACTAGTATTATTAGTGCTATTTATTTAATGAAACATAAGTAATTTGTCGCAATAACTGATAAAATATAAAAATTGTTAACTTGAGCGCTAATATAACAATATATCAATATAAATTTTCCTCAAAATTATTTCTCACAGAGGGCTTAGAGTGAATCCGATTTATTTACATTAACCTGTAAGACGGTATATATTATTTAATATAAACCGGTAATAATTTTATTTATAATATATAATAGATACGAATAACATATTAAAATTTGTTTAGCCGTAAACTCAAATTTATTTATTTATTTACAAATTTTTATCAAAATTAATATGTACCAGGGATCAAGAGGGTCATCCGATTTAGGGAAGGGGTTGCCAATCAGGGAAAGGATTTTTCCGAAAAAGCTCAAATAATCTATTTATGATTAAGTTTGACATAATTCAACTAGATTTAAACTGAATTTATCAACAATTTAAAAGAAAATTTTAAATTTTGGTCAAAAAATCCAAAAAATAAATAAAGGACGTACCTTTTTGCGGACTAAATGTTATGTAGAATAAATTACAAATTTTAAAATTAAGGGAGGGGGTTTTTGTCTAATTTCCATTCTCGATCTCTGACATAAACTTATATTGTTTATTTTTAGACAATAAAATACTTGAAATTTTTAAAAATTTAGATATCATTAATGGAACACATATTTAATCTCTTTTGGCTCATCACTCGAATACTCGTCTTATCCGTATTTGCAGTTGAATTCCAACACTACATAAGTATTGTTTTGCTGATCCATTGGATAGTAATGTTCGCTTGGCTAAATCGGATTAAAAATAGAACATTTCATAAATTAAGTTCAAGTCATTCACTCATAATAGTACTGTCCGAAGCGGTCATGTTCATATTTTTCTACGCGGATCAATCCCTAATTCGATGTTTGTTCAAACGTACGTTATTTTACACAGGTGTGTTTTGTGAAAATATAATCATGATGCTTTTGGTTATCATAATGAGCTGGAGTGAGACCAAATTATGCTCTTAATACAAATTCTGGGTTTACTTGTATTTGGTTTTGCAAATAAATCCCATTTAAACGGCATTTGGAGTCGAGAAGAGCTCTTAAGTAATCCGAAATCTTCCGATTTATTTAATTAGTAAATATTAATCTTGAAATTATTTATTAAAGATAAAATAAAACTTTTTAAATAATAAATAACAAAGGCTTTGTAAACACAATCAATTAACTGAATATTGATTTTTAAAAATGTAATTATAAGTTAAAATAAATAAAATCAAGAAATGAATTACTTAAACCGTTTGAATGGAATCAGTATTATTATACAAAATTAAAAAATGAAATTAAACCAAAACCTAATGAATTATTATTTGAAATCTATATTATAAAATATGTTTTAAAAGGAAAAAGAGTCATATTTGCTAAAACAAATAAAATAAAATTTTTATTAAAATTTTATCAACATACGTTTCCAAAACTAATGATAGCTTCAAATAAATTATTGCAATCGTTTACGAGTTATGCGATCGATAAGTACTACCCTTTTCGGAAATTTATTATTTTAAAATAAATATTAATTTTTAAATATAATTTATTAACAAATAATATAATTGTTATTATTTTTGTAATAAATTTAGCTTAAGTTTTAAAATAAATTTTATTTATTTATTAAAAGTGTACAAGTATATATTGAGAACGGGTTTTAAGCTTTCGAAAAATTGATTAATGACTTTATACACAATATCTACGGATTGATTAACAAACTCTCGATAACTAAACCAAAGAATACATTTGACTCAACAAATCAGAAAAGTTTGGAATTATAAATGTGTTTAAAGGAGTGTTTTCTCTACTAATCATTGGATATATATTATCTATATTAATTATTATTTTCGAATTTGTTATACCGTATTTCCGCGCGTACACTTCCTTGCCCTTATAAGTGAGTTTGACTATAATTATTTTAGCGACTAAATGGCTATTGAACTGCAACTGAAGAGCTATACTGAAGCGCGCTTCAGGTATAGTCAAGAATAGATTTACGTATGCGATCAATCGAGAGCAGTTTAAGATAATGAGTCGCAGTGTCATGTACGCAATTGAACAAGTAAAGTTTATTGGGAATGAGTCGCGTATTAAATTTAACTAAAATGTGCAAGTTAATCAAATTAGTGTTAATTTTATTCAACTCTGAATAGCGATTCGTCTCAATATAAAAAAATTGAAAAAAATTTATAGCTTATACGGCATACCGATTAAAATATAATATACATTTAAATAAATTAAACTAAATGCTAATTGTTTAAAAACTTTGAACTTTCATTATTTTTTTAATGTTAAAAAAGTTATGCAGAGTGAGCAAGCAAAGTTATATGTTATAGCGATAACGACAAAAACATAATTATATTTTAAAATTAAACAATGTACTTCACATTTCTTACTTCTTATCTTTTTAACCACTAATTTATTGTTATTACGTGAAGTAAACTATTATTTTTTTAAATTAATAGTTTTATTACAAATATAGATTTGTTTTTGTTTTCATTATATAAAAAACATTTATACCTACAACTATATTTTATTAATTTACCAAAATTATTTGTTATGATAATAATAAATATTTAAATAATAAATATAAATATTATTGTAATATCAATTGCTAAACAAAAAATTTATGATTAAATTTTCAAATCAGTAATATTTATTTTAATAACAATATAAAATGCGCTAAAAATATAATAAATTAATTTATTATCGTAAAATATATAAATTATTATTTTAAAATGCAAATTTATATTTCAATAATGACCTGCATGAAATGCATTTAATTTGGCTAAATGTTATTTATTTTATTTTGAATTTATTCTATTTAATCGAAATAATTTAATAATATCTATACAGTAACTCAATTATTAAAGTTTTATTTATCTATTATTTTGATGTTTTTGAAACAAAAAGAACGTAATATGTTAAATTTTAAGATTTTTATATAATTCAAATAATATTTATTAATTTTATATCTATCTGTTTTTATTATAAATTATTTCTATATAATAAATTTATTATAAATTATTTAGTTAAGAAAAATAATCTTTTTATCAAGCTAAGTTTTTTGAAAATGTAAACAATAAATTTAAAAAATATTTATTAATTTAGCTGATTGTAGTTTTATAAAAATATTTGAAAAAAATTTAAATAATAATTTTTAAAACTTTCCATTTATTTTTTCCTATAATATTTTGATTAACTAGTAAACTATTAATATGACAATTACTAACTGTGTAATCAACATATGCCGTAATTAAGACTTTATATTTGCTAATAATTATATATTGTATTAATTTGTATTTAATCGTATTTTAATACATTTTCGAAGAAATGTATATATAATTTCACTCAGTCGCCGCCTCTCCCCGCAGCTGCTCTTGTATTATAATAATAGAATTTAAAAAATTAGGTTTTTATTCTTATTATAACCCCGGGAAAATTTTAAATTTCTTTACTTAAAACGAGAAAAATTCAATATTTTTATTATAATAGCGTGAAAGGATTGAGCCCTTTTATTAACAATTAGAGAAAAATCAAAAGTTCTTTTTTAATAACGAGAAAATTTTAATTAATAGCGAGAAAATGTTTAATTTCTTCAAGTTAGTAAAATTTGATATATATGGTTGCTAATAAAATAAAATAAATAAATAAAACTAATTTTAATGTAAATGATTTAATCTTAAAATTGTTGATATAAAAAAGTTAATGTATTTAGTGTAAAATTAAAAAACCAAACATATATGTTTGCTAGGTTAAATTAATATAGAAAAATTAAGCAGGTCATTAATTATTATTAAGAAAAATATTATTTTTACATTATATTACAATTCTTTATATATGACTAAAAATATAAATGTAATAATTGCAAATTGGTGAGTCTAATATATAATTTAGAAAATATTACATTGTATATCCTGTGCTTTATAGTTTGTCAGACGCCATTGGCGGTTGGAATTTGCAAGGAGATCTAATAATTGTCAGACGCCGAAGGCGGAATGGCAATTATATAAATTTTTATTATAGTTTGCCAGAGGCGGCTGACATTTTGTACGGTCTATTTCTAGTCATTGCCAGACGCCAAAAGCATCAGGCAAATTTATAAATTTACAGTTTGCTAGACGAAAGAGAGGATTGGCATTTGTACGGTTCATTTCTATTTATTTCCAAACGCTGAAGGCGGCTGGCAATTGTACAAATATTTTTGAAATTTATTCAAAAAGATTGTTTGTTTAAAAGTGTTGAAATTTACGAATTAAAACGTGAGTACAATTATATGTGTTTTGTTTAAATATTATGCAAATTTGTTTCAAAAAAATTAAATTAAAATTAGATTTCTTTAATTATTGTTTTAAGTTTTAGTAAATAGTGAATAAATATTTAATTTTAATATAAAATTATAAATATTAAAATTTTGAAATTTAAAGCGAAGTTTTAAAATGTCTGTTCAGATGCAACAAATAGAATTTTAAAAATTATCTATCGAAAATGTATTAATATTATACTATTCAATCTTGTTTACTTTATTTTTGCATTTATTCAATATGATAATTAATAAAATTGAACTAATAATTAGAAACATATATTTTTATGCTTGTTATAAAATATTATTATTAAATTAATATAGTAAAGTGTTAATTTAAACTTAATTATAATAATTACATTTTAATTTAATAATATTCATTTAGAAAATGAGTCAATATGGAAAATATGATAAATTTCATGGATTAATATCAGCTTACTACAACAAAAAATTTAGATTTTGTACTTATTTTGATTATCATACTCAAGCTATAAATGTTTATCAAATAAAAATTTTAATTCAAGAGGTAAATATATAAAATATAATATGTATTATAATTGGTAAAAAATTTACTTTTTTTATAAGGACTAGATTGGATTTTTACAAATGTATTTTGAAAAACTAAAGTGTCGCTTAAATTTAAATATTACTTTTGAAAATCTTAATGAAAATTTTTTAATATCTAAAATTCAGGTAGATAAAATTATAATAAGATTTCACCAAGTTTAATTTAATTTTTATTTATAGAAAAATGAGTTACTTTTAGCGGAAAGAGTTGTGACTGAAAAGAATATTTTGACTGCTATTCAAATAGCAATTAATCAGATATTTTCGATCGAAATACTGACTATAAAAGTCATTTCAAGAGATTATTCCTATTTCTCATTCATTCGAATTTTTGAATATGAAGTAAGAAATAATGTCTTAATAAAAATATAATATTTTTTACAAAATAATTATTTTCAAAGGTATGGCTTTTACTAATAATTTTTGTAATAATAAATACAATTTTGTGGTATTTTCTAAGTGATTGTCGAAATAACATATTAAAGATTTTTCAAAATATTTATAATAGTCTTATCAATCAAACAATTAATTATAACAAAATTTTTGTTAAATACGGTAAACATTATTTAAAATTTATGAATAATTTACAAATAATAATATGGATTCTAAGCGCAAGTATTTTCACGAAATGTTTTTTAAGTCTATTATTGGGAATATATTCGACACAAAAGTATATTCCATTGATTGACTCATTAGAGGATATTATCGCTAATAAAGAGATAGAAATTAAAGGTTTGGATGCATTAAATGAATTGAATAAACCTTTTGAATGGAATCAATATTATTACAAACAATTTAAAAATAAATTTAAAACAATTGACAAAATTTCTTTAAATACAAATTATCAAAATTTGTTATCTGGTAAATCCGTTTGGTTTTTAAAAACGTCTCAAATATTAATATTAATTCAATTATTGCAAGAAATATATCCAAACCTAATGATAGCTTCGAATAAATATTTACAATCGTTTACGTGTTATGCGATCGATAAGTATTATCCTTTTAGAAGAGAAATCAGTTTTGGGTAAATAAACCTTTTTATAATTAAAAGTATAAAGGTATTATCTTACTTTGGTCAAAAATATTTCTAATAAAAAATATATCTATAATTAGTGCAAAAGTTTATTTTTTAATTTTTATCAGTTTTAAATTAAATATTAAAATATAAAATTAAAATAAATTTTAAAATTAAAGTTAATATAACTCATTAAATTTTATAGTGTAATAGATTTTTATTAATAAACTTAAATATTGTATTTATAAAAATTATTTGCACAAATTTATTAAATTTTAGTAATTAAAAATAAACAACTTAGTTTTCAATTTTTATCAAAAAATTTTAAAATCTTATAAAAAATTTTAATTCAAAACTAAAAATATTGCCTGCTGTCAAATCGTAAAGAGGTATTTTTGCACGGACAGAATAAATGTAGAATAAATTCCAAATTTTCAAAATCATAAATATTTTTTGCTCATCTCCCCTTATGAGCTATCAAAAAAATTTAACTTGTTAATAAAAATATTAAATAAAAAAGATTTAACTTATTTAAGGCACTATTTAACATGTTTAAGTTTTAAAATAAACATTATTTTTGTTTTTAATTAAACTTATTTTAGTTATAAATAACATTGAAAAAATAAAAAATAAGCAAATACACATATAAAACTGTATAAATTAAAAAAGTTGTTATTTAAAATAGTTTTTGTTTTTTTACAACCTTAAACATATAAGACAATCCCATTACTTAAAAACCAACCAATTATTATTTATTATAAAATTTTGCATATTTTATTATTATTTAATTTTAAAATATTTATTTTAATAGTATTCATCTTTTTGTCGAAAATGGCTATTATTTATTTGAAAAATGTTTAAACGAGTTGCTTATTAATCAAATTAGAAAAGTTCATCAATTGAATTAATCGATTTAACAGCTGTTAGAAGTTTGGAATTAGAAGATGTGTTTAAAGGAGTATTTTCTCTACTAATCATTGAATACATATTATCGATATTAACTTTATTTTCAGAATTTATACATAACAAATTTATTTAAATTAATATATTATTATTTTTTCTATAATACTTATAAATTAAGAGTTAAAATATTGTAGAAAAGTTCATTAATTATTTAGAAATGTTCAGTTAACAGCATCCTGTATATGATTATTGCTGTATTGCTTTACTGCTGCACAAAAGGCACACATTGGGAACGTATACATAAACAAGCAACACATACAAAAGGCATATAAAATTTATAGTTTAGATTGTATACAAAGTTTTTAGAAATAATTTAATTATTTATTTTATATTTTTTACAGTAATGTTTCCGTTGTGTGACAGCAATATAATATCAAAAAATATAATATACTTTTGTTTAAGAATAACTTTGTGGAATGGGTTAAATGATTAGTTATAAAACAACTCATTTTTATGTTCATTAATACTTTTACGCACACATTCATATGTTACAAATAGAAAGTCAATTGAATGACTATATGACTAAATGAATAACTATATGAATAAATAACTAATTGAATGAATGAATATATAATTACTAATCAAATAAATTAATGTGTATATAAGAGAAGGAAAATTGTTCCGTACCAATTACACATTAATTCAGTTCAGTTCAGTTCAGTACCAATGAGAGTTCAGTCAGTGAGAGTGAGAGAGTGCACATCTCATGTGAAACCGTAAGGTCTCTCATCTCAACTGTATTAATATTTTAAGTTTAATTCAATTTAATTAATAATAAATAAATTTTGATTTTAATTAAAGTAATGTTTTATTCATATAATAAGTGATTAAATCAAGTCTTAAGTAAAGCCTAAATAAGGTTCGAATACAAGTTAACTAAAACTGTATTTAAGACTTATATTAGAAGTGGTTCAAAACCACCGAAAGTGAGGTATACCCTAACAATCAATTTAATATTGTGGTTAAGTGTCACCAATTAAAGGACAGCGAGTGATTCATCGAACGGACACTTAAAGATAGCCGAACCGCCCAAAGAGGCCAGGCATCAAACACTAAACTCAACCCCTAAAGAGCTACACTTCCTGTGAGTGTGTCATACGGAGAGCACGTGTCACCAATTTCTGAACATATGGTTTCAGACTTCGTTCGTAACTTTTTGGTAAACAAATTGTCTCCACATATAAAACCATTATTAAAAATTTATAATTATTATACTAAATTAATTTTATTAATTAGATAAATACTTGTAAAAATATATATTTTAGGTCAAATAAATTGAATAAAAGATAATTTTAGTATACATTAAAAAAATCAATATTTTTAATGATAAAAGTTACTTTGAAAATGAAATGTTATCAAAATTTCTAATTAGACATGCAACTAAATTAAATGAGTAACATATAAAATAAATTTTATTTTGATAACATTTAACATTAAAATTATCATTTAAGTTTTAAATTTAAAATGGCTGTTTTAAATAAACTTGAAATTTAATAAAATTTAAAATAAATTTTAATGTAAACCGTGTATTGCCGTCAGATCTGGTGATTGAATCGGCAGACAATCAGTTGTTTAGAATTGGTTTGTGTTTTACAACCAATTATAACGAGAGAAGAAGTTTAATACATAAACCGATTTTTATATTTTTAATATTTTTTATACCAATTTATTATTTTCAAACTTTAATTCATTTCTATATTTAGGCGATTATTCACAGATATTAGGAATTAAAAAACATTTAAATATTATATTTATTTTAACAAATTGTTTGATTATAAGTTGTCAACTGATTTGGTATCAAAACTATAGAAATGGTATAAAACCGACATTTCTTGCAGTGTTTGAAATGATGTCGGGTTTGCGTTCGCCTAAAGCTATTCATTTCATTAATCGATAAGAAATTTTAGATTTCCTCAAATTAACCAAACGATTGTTAAAAATTGCTTATATCAATGGTACTATAATAATACTAATAATTGGCATGGTTGGAATTTCAGCTCTATATATTATACATTGTACACTAGTTGAGTTCTTAATATTTGGCATGATTAATTGTATTCATTATACTCTATTTGTTTATTATACAATTAATATACTTCAATATCAAAGCTTATATTTTTATTTAACTTGTTATTATATTAAACTCAAGATTAGAAATGTTGACAATTTTATTTTAAAATTGCAACAAAATAATAATTATTATAAAAATATTAATTTTATTTTATTTAATATAAATTTAATTTTCAAGTTAATAAATGAATATAACGAGAAAATTTGGTCAAAATTTATGTTTATTTTGTGGCTATTTTTGGTTTTAATTATTACATTTCTTCTATATTTGATTTTGTTTAAAAAATATATTATATTTATTAAATATTTATTTATTTATGTAATTTTAGTATTGATAACAATATTTTTATTTCTAATATTCACGGCTTCGTCAGATAATTTCATAGCAAATAAATTGTATAAAATATTAAATTTATTAATGGCTACAAATTTGTTATTTATAGGAAAATTTAATTATAATTTTTGCTTGAACATAATAACAACGAATATAAAAGTTTTTATTTTAACTTATTTTAAGTAAATATTTAATTATTTTTTAAAATATACAGTTACAAACATTGATCGAAATAATTGGCCAAAAATGTGTGGGGTTTTCGTGTTATACGTTGTTTATTATTAATTATTTTCGATGCTATAAAGTAAAAGCTACAAAATTTTATAAATTATTTTATTAATATTTTTTATTAATTACAGATTTTGTCTTTACTTTCAATTCTATTTTTGCGAATTATAGAAATTGAACGAAATAAAAAATAATCAGGTATGAATTTTTTAGAAGCTAATAATGTACTTTCTCAAACACTTAAGTAACGTGCAAGTTACACTTAAGTCATATATAGATAACCTAAAATATGCCCATTACATTTTAAATAATTAAAATTTATATCCTACTAGTTAACAAGATATTTTTAGACTTATAAGTAGTGTCCTCCAAACGTTTCAAAAAATAAAATGCACGGCAAAAGTCGGGAGTATTAAAAATATAAAAGATAATATATAATTAAGAAATAAAAAATACGTTTTTAAAATTGTATAAATTAATTAAGATTACAATAATTTACAGATTATATTAAACATTTTACAATATATAGTATTTCCAATACAAACTAAACATACAATAAAAATAAAATGTAAACACATAATAAATATTTAAACATGTATAACTAGATTGTTAAATAATTAAATATTTAAATAGAAATCAAATATATTTATTTTTTATGTCATTTAATATCAAATTAACTAAAATAATACAAACTTAAACATTGTTACTCTAATTAAAAATTTGCAAACATTTTGTTTAATATCACAATTTGTTTATTTCTTAAAATATTTATTTGATTTAATTAGGTTCAAATAACAAATATAATTAAAAAAAACTTACCCCAGTTTAATTTCAGTTTTTTATTGTAAATATCTTTCTAATGTTTAGATTAATTGTTATTTAAAGTCAAAGTTAGTAAAAATAGAAAAAGATATGTATTAGTACTTAACAAAGACTATTTAAAAATAAAAAATCAAAATGTTTGTTATCCCGTGGCCATTGCAGATCATTGTTTTTGTATGCTTAGCAAATGGTATAAAATGTTAATTAACTCATTTGAACTATGAGATAAAATCATCTCTGCTAATTAATATTATCACTCATAAAAAGTATAATTTAAAGTTTAAAAAATATCAATAATTCTAATTATAAATTAAATGCCGTGACATGTATTTGGTAATCTGAGCTAGACAATAAACCAAATGAGTTGACAATAATTGTAATTTATATTTAATAAATTAATTTGTAAATCAATTTGTGTTTAAATTATTTATTTCTTTACTTTAAATAAATTGATTATTTCTTATCTAGCAAATAAAATTTTGTCAATCGTCTATCGAAAATGTATTAAGATCATATTGTTCAGTCTTGTTTAATATATAAAAATATTTTTTATTTTTGTATTTAAATTAAATAAATAGATAGTTATTAAAGAAAGACAGGTTTAACAGCCAATTGAGTGGTTGTTGTATTTTATACATTAAATTAATTAGATTATATTTTTAAATAATGTAATGGTGCAAGATAATTTGTTTGCTGCAACATTTAGGCCTTTAATATTAATATTTATTATGGAATTTAAAGTTTTTAATTAAAACCAATTGAAGGCCAAAGATGTGATAAAAGAGAGACATTAAACCGAGAGTTGCTTTGCTTTGCTTTGA
>JAQFXP010003601.1:0-12185 GCA_034693685.1 Belba bartosi | reverse complement strand
AGCAGGAGAGAGAGAGAGAGAGAGCAGAAGAGAGAGAGAGCAGGAGAGAGAGAGAGAGAGAGAGAGAGAGAGAGAGAGAGAGAGAGAGAGAGTATGGGGTTTGGGTCACGAATATAGTTAACGACGAATATATAGTCTGAGAATTAGTGAGATATAGGAGAATGTGTGAGAGAGGGAATGTGTGCGAAAAGTGTATAAAATTTACAGCTATTTATCACATTGTGCTAAATGTTTGATTTGCTTCCGCCAGGCTAATTCAGTTGGAAATAAGTTTTTATATTACATATTTCTCTCATATTATCTCTTCTTTCTCTTTTATTCCAATAATCTTTACTACAATTACTGGTTTTTAGTTTAATTTATTATTCTTTTTGTATTTTTTAAACTTTTTTCTAATTTTTCTCTTCCTTTCACTTCATCTTTTATCCGATTATTTCTGATTAGAAACACATTTAATAATTTTTTTGTTTCATAACTACTTTTTAACATTAATTGTTTGCTAATGGAAAATATAAATTAGACAAGTGGAAAATTAGTGCTTTTAAATGAGCATGTTGCTGTTAACCAATTGTATAATCAATTAGTGCTTTTTATAGATTTTATCATTTTTAACAAATTTGTTTTTAAATGTATTCTTGTTTTTAAAACATTCTTTCGATTTAAACACATATTTTGAAATAATCTTTTGTTTTTATTAATTCTAATTACGTTTTTAAAATATTTTTGTTTTATTTTTTGCTAAACTAACAAAAGAATTAATTTTTGAGAAATTTCTTATTCATTTGTTAATTAGTTTTTAATTATAGTTTTTGTTATTTTTTAGCAAAAGTTTTTATATGTTATACAAATAATCTCATGTTTTATCGGATTATCATTAAATTTTATATTTTAAACATAAAAACATATTTTTATTATCAATTAAATCGGGTTTAATGTTTGTCATTAAGTAATTTACTCAAAAACGCATAAAATTAAAAATAAAATTCCGCTAAAATTCATTAAAAAATAATAAAATTATAAAATTACTTCACTATAAAAATACTTAATCTCTATTTGTTTTAATCAATTTAATGTCTAAAACAAAACAAAAAGAATAAAAATTTTAAAATATTGTGTAAATTATAGCCCAATTTCATAGTTAAATCAGAATTAAATAATAAAAATAAAATAAAATAATGATAAATCAGAAAAAATACTATTATTAGTCAGCAATCGATTACTATTAAAATGGGCTGAAAATTAAGCTGTCATTCAAAAAATCAGACACTTTTCTAACTTCCCATAAACCCATCAATAATTTGGGGGCAAAAACATTGTTAAAATAAATTTCACATTGTTAAAAAAGATATTAAAATAAAAACTAATTAAAGCGTTTTATTTAGTGAATGAGTAAATAAATTGTCGGAAAACCCGGTGAAAATGTGTTTTATTTCTAATTTTTATACATTTGTATTATTTAATGATTAGTAGTTCCGTGTTATCCGAAATTCGATAGAAAATAAGTTAAATGAATTTTATTATATATTTTTTATAGTCACCTAACGTCTTGATTAAAGTTTGAAACTTTTTATTCGCTATTTCTGTCTATAGTTTAATAAAAACTTTTATAAATATCTTATAAATCCTCCAAATCCTCCCACAGTTTGCTTCGTATTGTTTGATCGCAAAAATCTTTTACTATTTAATCGTTTGATTCGTTTTTTATACTTTACTTGTCTTCGCGATTCATGTCTTTTCTATATAAGAATCGATTCCATATTTAGCTCAAATTTTTTTTCTCTATATTTAAAATATTATCTATTGTTCCGATTAAGTGGTGAAAGCATTGAATGATTTTTTAAATATCCCTTTGAATATTGTATATACTTTTTATGACACATTGAGTAATAAATAGTTTTATTTTTGATTTTTATAACTATTCGGTTGAGATTTAAAGATTTATTTAACTTAAGATTTTTCAAAATACATAATAAAGTTATAGAACTTTGTGTCTTATTTTGGCTGAACGTATGTTTAGATAAAATATTTTTACTCTTCTATACAATCGTAAACTAATCCTATTTTAGTTCAAATTGTGTATAAAATTATTTTGGCTTAAAAGTCATGATATACTACCGGAATATTTTTATATATTTCTTTTATAGCCCATAACTTATGCGCTTATATGGGGTTTAAAATTTGTTTTTTGTTTTTTTAATTTAATTTTTTTGTTGTTTTATAGAAATGAATAAAATATTCAGCAAAATAACTATCGAAAGTAATACCGGAATAAATGTGTAAATCATTAGACGTTTCGTCAAATTCACGTATTGTGAGACTTTTTTCACTGCGCCTGAAGTCAAACAATCTTTATATTACTTATAAAATCATTTTTAGATATTTATTGCATTCATAACTATTTTTTCCCCTAATATTTCAAAAGAATAATTTAATTCATGCAAAACTAGAATATTTTAATAACAATTTTTATTCATTTAAATAAAAGTGAGTTTTTCTACCGCTTTTAAAATAGGAATATAAATAAATATAAACTTTAAAGTTATTTATATTTAGTTTTCAGTATAAAAAAGAATATATTTTTTTAAATAACAATAACTATTTAGAAATGAATTTAAATGTAAAATTAAATTAATTTATCAAGTATATTAAAATTTTATTTTTATTTACCAAATTAACGCTTAAATAGTTTTAATATAATAGTGTTATAATGTTTTAATGAATAAATTATACAAACATTTAAATTGAAAAATTATTTACTCATAAGAATGAAAATCAAATTTAAGTTAAAAATAAATTTTGAGAATTTTATTCTAATGAAAACCGATTTAAAAGATTATTTAATATAATAGTTAATTAAACCAAAAAGTTAGCAATGCTTTTGGTATTAGCATTAAAAAATTAATTAAAATAAACTTGATGATTTAATATTTAATTTATAAGTGTAACACTATTTAACGCAAATATGTTTTAATATTTTGTTTTAACTTAATTCAGAATAAATTCTTCACTTAATTGAAAGTTATTTTTAAAATAAATGTAAAAATTTGCAAATAATTGAAAAAATCAATTTTAAAAAGATGTCTAAAAGCAAAAAACAATATAAAATCATAAAAATAGTGATTACTTACCTAATAATAGTACCCCTAATAGCTTCATCTTCTGTAATAATAGTGAAAAAAGCAAATATTTTACTAATATTTTAGAAGTAAAACCAATTTTAAAGACAAATAACTTTATTTAGAATAAACTCACATTAAGTTAAAAATGTAAAAGTGTTTAAACAAGAAAGAAATCCAACAAAAACTGTTAAAAACAATCGTAAAATCGAAAACTTTGGCGAAAAGAGTAGAAATCAAGACTTAATACAAACAATGTATTCGTCGGTTCGTTTCACTCATCAATACAAAAGTGATGAGACGTTTGGTTGTAGTGAAGAAATTTGGCACAACTTCTGAAATGATGAGGCGATCCGCTTATATACTCCACTCTCGCCATTCCAGTCGGTCCTCTTTTATCGTCTCATCCACTCTCTCTGCTCTCTATAGGCGACCCAAACCCCTAAACCCTAAACCGCTTTATTCTTAGACATATCCTCTCACTCTTTGCCATTCGATTACCTGTTTATTCATTCTTCGGAGAGAGTCGTTCAGAACTCTTGTATTATATTCGATATTATGAGAAGTGGTTATAAAACACAACAACTTATTCATTCCAAGCCATACGTCTGTGCCGTTTAATGCAAATCTCATTTTCAACACAACAACTGAATTAATGCTCATCTTCTTAGCCCTAAAGGGATTAACTAATTCGGAGTTAACTTTCTTTACAATCTATGCTAACCTATGTTTCGGTCAATAATACAATTGTGTCATAATTTCTATTCTTTTCATACTCTCACCCATTCTCTCTCTCTCTCTCTCTCTCCTGCTCTTTCTTGCTCTCTCTCTCTTCCCTTCCGCCCCTCCCTAACCCCCTCTCTATTTTACTATTTTTTAAAGTTAAACAATTTGTTTAAATAAAAAAATTTTTGATTGTCTGTTGTCTGAGCTCTTCAACATTGTCTGCGATATTCCATCAAAATTTTGATTCAACTATTTATAGTTATTTTTATAGCTTTTATTGACTAAATTTAGTTTATAATTATTTAATTGTGTAATAAAACAATTCAAATACTACTCAATAAAAAAAAGTATATTTCAATCAATAAAAGCGAATCCTTTTGTTAGTATTATCTGATTTAAACTCTTATTTCTTTAATAAATAATTCACAAAATGCAGAAATAAATGAAATAAAATGCAAAATATTTGTCTTAATTACACAAAAATTTTATTGATTTATAGCCATATTTTAAAAAGAAATTAAATTCAAATTTTTCAAATGTTTGTTAGCAAAACGTTATTCTTTTAAAATTGCATTTAAATTAATAAAAAAAAACTAATTTATTTTTTCCTTTTATTAATTTATAATTTTAAAATGGAATTTAAGAGAAAAAATAAAACATAAAGATGATAACGGAAATATTTTTCTTAATAAACAAAAAAATTATCAATTAGAGTTTGTGAGTAAAATAAATAAATTTTTAATTTTCAAATCTTACTAATGAATGCTTTAGAATAATAAAAAGAATAATAAGTCACAAAAAAATAAATTAATTTAAATTAAAAGTACACCAAAATGTGTTGTAAATATAGGGATGCGAAAGATTGGCAAGCTCGGGAGTATTTTTTTTAACATATAACTAATTTTATTTAATTTTAAGTAAATGGAATTATTTTAAAATGTCAAGGTATTTTTTGCCATTTATACTATTTTACTTATTAAATTTACTGTAATTTAAATTAATTCAATTAAATTTAATCAGATCAAAGCATAACTTATACATAAGTTAGTTAAATTAGCTAAATTAAATAATTAAATTAAGTTAATTAAATTAGCTGATATAAATTATAAGCACTAAATATTCAACAAATTTAAAAGTCAATTTTTAAAAATATTATAAGCTAAAATATTTTTAAAAATTAACTTTTAAAATTATTGAATATTTAGTGTTTACTCCCCCCCCCTCCCCCCAAGTTTGCATTCTTACTGTAATATACAGTTAATATAACGGTAAGGATAGGAGAGGAACACCAGAATAGCGCTTAAAATTGGGTCATATAGTTATAACCTTTTACTTGAATATAGCAAGAATGTTTTTTTTACATAATATGCAAAGTATATATATCTTCACTCAGAAAGGAATCACGTTTTCAAAACATATAAATTAATCGTTTGAGGGTTTAGTCCGGGATTTGGCGTAACATAAAAAGTCATTAGAATTGGATAATTCATGAGTTAAACCACTCTTTTGTGTAGAGATTGAAGACTTATTTTTTGTTATTTCAATTTTATTATTTCGTTTTTTTTACTTTTCTTTTCTAGAAATGCGGACTTTCAGTACTAATTGAAAATCAGGAAAAAATGTTTTGGAATTAATTGTGAAGAAGAGTTAGACTCAAATGCCTATGGACTCAGACTTGCCTTCTTTTTTTTGTTATTGCTAGATACTTTTTTTATATTAATATTTTAAATAATAAATTGATATTTTATATTATTTAATGCATGTAATTGTAAATGTATTGTATTTAAGATGCGAGTTTTGCAGACTAATAAATATCAATTGAGTTAATTTTTCTAGTTTTATGGTTTGAATAAATAAAACGCTTTTTTATTTTATTAATAAATAATTGTTTTGTATGCGTAGGAAATGTGTGATATTTTGTGTTTAATTAGATTCTGTATTCAAGACTGTGTGACTGGAAATGAGAAATTGATCTGAAAATACTTTCTCTTATTTGTTATTTTTAATAAACACTTTTACTCGTTGTTTGTTTAGTTAAGTTTTAATCCGTTCATAGTTTTTAACTTCTTTTGGCTTAAATAATAGCATTGTATGTTGATAAATGTTTAAATAGATTAAGTATGCTAGATTAAAATTATTTTAAAATTAAAAACTTAAAATTTTGTTTGAAAATTTTATTTATTTATAAAATAAAATTTAAAAAAAATAAATTTTATCAATTTTATATTTTGCTTTATGTAATTTATTTTATTATAAGAGTAATTTATTTTTAAATACATGCTTTTATTAGATTATTAAACAGTTACAAAAAAGTATTAGCATTTTAAATAATTAATAGAAAATTTGTTTAATCTGTTTTTGTGAATTAAAATAAATAAATTAATACATTTGTAAAGTTATAATTATTTTAATTTTTATTAATGCAAACAATTCTAATTTATTAACATAACGTAATAATCTAAAGAATTTTATCAATTCTATATTATAAATTAAAATTTTTATTTATTAAATTATTATGAATTTATGTTTTATAATCTAAAAATCATGATTGTAATATAAAAATGTAAAATTTTGTATGATATTTTTTGTATAAAAATTGTGTTTTTAGTTGATTTAAGCAGGATTACGGAAATATTTGACATGTTAAATACAAATTTAATTATTGTAATCACAACGTGAACATATAAAATCAGACATTCATATACTGAAAGACAATTTTATTAATATTGAAAACACAATAAGAATTAGTTACACAAAAAAATGCAAAATTAATAAATATTTTGTCAATATGCACATGTTTGTTTTACTATAAGTGACAGTCAAACAAGTTTTATATTATATGTAATAAAATTGTAATAAATATTGAATTTCATATCAATTTAAAACAGTTTTGATATTTTATTTTTTGATAATTTTATTCAAATATTTAATTTATGCCATATTTTGATCAATAATTTTAATATTTATTAAATAATTTGTCGAATTCAAGACAATCGTAAAATTGTTTAAAAGATAAATAACAAAATTCAAACATTTGTTTAAATATTGTTTTAAACAGCAAAAAAAGAAAGAGCTAGTTTAAATTCAAATTAAGTTTTACCCCTTTTTCACATTTTATTACATAAATTCCAATCAATTTTAATTTCTATTAAATTGTTTTTATTTTAATTTTTGCATTTAAATCTAATATTTGGTGAAAACACAATAAAATTAAAAAACAAAATAAAAAAAATAAAATAAGAAAACATTTTTTTCAAAAAAAACGTAAAAAATATTTATTAGACAAACAATTATATTCATAAAAATTTGATTCGACTGTATTTCGGAGCAAACAATAAGATTAAGACAAAAATGTTTATGCGTTTTGGTTAACAAAATTGTATTTTCATGTTTAAAAAAAATGCCGAAATAAGTCAATAACCGTATATTTGAAAATATATTTTAACTAAATAACTATAATAACAAAAAAAAAGTATGTCTTTTAGTGTTCTGCGAAATACTCTCGACTCTCATTCACTTCACTTTCTGCTAAATATTCATTGAATTGACCCAAAATAAAAGGTCAATAAAAAACAAAACCGAGAGTTCGATTCGATTCAAATTATTATGTATAGAAGAGAGCAAGACTGATTTCACGATAATTTGTATAACTTATGCAAAATTTAATTAAATATAATTTTTTAGTTAATAATTTAAATAATTTTTTAAAACTACAGGTAATAAACGAGACAGACAAATTGCTTTTATAAATATATTAATTAACTAAACACTTTTACTGTTTCTAATTTATCAAGTTGTTAAACATTGTGTGTAAATAATCTATCTTAAAATTTTCTTGCTTAAATTATAATTTTATTTAAATAATAAAATGTATTAGTAATTAAAATAAAGTATAAAAAATAATATAAAATTTTTGCACATTATTTTTTAAAATTAAAAATTTAAATACACAGTAAATGTTTTTGCAAATTATTAAATTTTTTCCAACTTGTAGCTTTATAATTTTAGTCATAAGTAAAATATGCAGTATAAAAATGTAATTATGTGATTTAATTGTGTCTATTTAATTTTATTAATTAAAACAACATTTAATGTTTTAATTAATTATATCTAAAATAATTAATTAAGCATAACATAACACAAACTCTCTCTTTTTTATTCGTGCTTGCCATTTTAAACAGTAAAGATTTTATGCAATCTAAAAAGTTTTATAACATATTAAATTTAAGTAATTATCTTAATCAACACTTAAAAACGACTATTGACTGCAGAAAGTTGCATCTTAAATAGTTGCATATTTTTTATGTTTAACTATTGATTGTTAATTTATAAAATTTACAATAAAAATATATTACAGTAACTTACTACAATTTAAAGTTTTAAAATCAACAGGTGTTCTAATGAGAATTGTAGATAAAAAAGATGATTTAGAGTAAAAAAATTTGCATTTTTTATATTTTATAGTAATTTTCCTTAAATGACAATTTAGTTAATATATAAGCCAGTTAAAACTAGATGTTACTTTTAATATAGATAACATTGTTGTAATAAAAAATAAGTGTCTTTTCAATATGGTTCAGATAGAAAGTAATCATAAAAATAAGATCGAGTTTTAAATCCTAATTAATATTATCTAAGCGTTTGGTTTTCAAATAATTTTTCCAAATATTAATAATTTATTTCTATAGTTGTTGACCTCTGCCTTATCTAGACATGAGATCTAAATGTCTAGAATTACTAATATTTAATCTTCATTACAACAAATTTTGCAATAATTGCTTAGGATGACCAGCACAGGTAGTATAGTTTAGGTTTTAAAAATGTTTAGAAAACGCATTTAATGAATATTCAATCAATAATTTTGCCCTTAATATCATAGAATTTTTTTTCTCTCTTCTGTATTTAAACCTAAATATTTAAATACAAAATAAAATAAGAGTAAAAAACATATTTTTTAATAGTCTTCGATAACTATCTCAATCTAATAAACATCTTTTAGCCTAAATTCAAAATTTAAATTTTTTATTGAATTAACTGCTAATAAAAACTTTTTATCCTTTTAGTGCATTGTTTTGAAGTTATAGTTATTATTTGTTAAATAAGTTTATTATTTTCGATATTAAACTTTTAAAATGTTTATCCAATAATCTGATAATAAAATTTTGTCTTTGTAATAAAGTTACTATTGAAGAGATAATTGATGCAAACATTGTCATAATCTCTCTCACTCTCTCCCACTTTCTCCTGCTCTCTCTCTCTCTCTCCTGCTCTCTCTCTCACTCTCTCCTGCTCTCTCTCTCACTCTCTCCTGCTCTCTCTCTCACTCTCCTGCTCTCTCTCACTCTCTCCTGCTCTCTCCCACTCTCTCCTACTCTCTCTCACTCTCTCCTGCTCTCTCCCACTCTCTCCTGCTCTCTCTCACTCTCTCCTGCTCTCTCTCACTCTCTCCCACTCTCTCCTACTCTCTCTCACTCTCTCCTGCTCTCTTTCTCCTGCTCTCTCTCTCTCTCCTGCTCTCTCTCACTCTCTCCTGCTCTCTCATGCTCTCTCCTGCTCTCTCTCCTGCTCTCTCTCTCTCTCCTTCTTTCTCTCTCTCTTTGCCTCTAAATTTCAATAACATTTTAATTATAAAATTTGCAAAAATCAATAGCAGATAAACAGTAAACTAAATCTTATTAACCAAAGCAACATTGCCCAAGGTGAATTGCAAATTTGTATTTTATTTATTATTTTTTTGACTAATAATTCTTTTGTGATCTAAACAAGAATTTTATGGCAAAATAGGTCTTTTGGATCTACTTAATGATTATCTAATGAAGAAATCTTTGTATTTAAAAATTTTTTATTTGATTTATAGTATTTATTCTGAATTGAAAAGAATTTTTATAATTTAGGTAAAAGTTTTTACATTGTATTCGACTAAATCGGAATAAACTTAATTCGTTTGTTGTTTAGCAATAAAAGAGATGACATTAAATCAGTTTTTATTTCAATTTTATATTTTAATTCTTTTTTCGTTTCAAAAGATTTTTAAGAATTTTTAATATATTTTATTTGGTTTTTAAATGAGTTCGAGAACTGTCCTTCAAATGGATTATATTATAGTATTTATTGGTTAAAAATGTTTATAATTTATGTTTTAGATTATTAGAAATAATATTTTTTTGTAACAAATTTTTTCTATAAATTAAAATTAATTATTAAAGAAAGTTTGAAAACATTTTTAAATTTTAAGATAAGCATAAACTAAATGTAAATTTAGTATTAAGTAAAAAAATTAATTAATATTTTTTGCAATATTCTAACTAATATTATGCAACAAAAAACCCAAACAAATGCTTAAAAATAATTTTTTAACAACATTAATTATTAAAATAATAAATTATGTCTTTAAATAAACATGATAATATAAAAAACTTTTTTATATGCATTAAAAGTTTAATCTAATTAACGATAAAATAGATTGATTTAGATAGAGTAAAAGTAGAATAAGAATTAAATATAAAGTTTTATTTTAAACTAACAATCTAAAACTATAAATCACTTTAAAAATCATATATTAGTAACAGTTAGTGTAGTTTAATTGAAAAGACTTGAATCCAATACGAGTTAAGTCAAGCTGTGATCGAATAGTGAATTTGTTTTTTCAATTCATACAATACCTCCAATCAAACCCATATACAGTATTCAGATTTTTTATTGATAGTTAATTAAATAGAGAAAGCCTTTGAATGCTAATTGAAAAGTAATAAAATATTTATTTTTAAACTTTTCAAATGATTTTTTATTTATTTATTTATTTTTTATTGTTTTTGATTTAATGCTATAAATGGATTGATTGCGAAAACTTTAGTTAAAACTTATTTTAAATTTTATTTACAGACAAACAATTTATTTGTTTAATAAAATTTAACTAGCAAAGTAATAATTATCAAATAATTGTTTAACATCTGTTTAATAAATGTTAATTTTATAATTTATATACTTTTATATATAATTACTCGAAATTAAGTTTAATTTTGACTTTTTTAGCGCAAACTAGTAATGAATGCATTTTGTAGTCAATCCTGGATTAGGTCTGACATAACAAATATACAGTATTTCTGAGAAATTATGTTTAAATTATGTCGGACTGACAGCCATTCAATTGACATGTAATTGTTTTTTGTATTAATTGTTTTATTGATTATTAGCACAAATTAAAATAAATAATAATAATTAGTATTAACAACAATAGCATTGTTTTGGCATCAACAAATATTTTAAATAAAATTGAGACATTATCATTTTTTAAAATTAAATACCATTTAATTACTATAATCAATTTGTATAAAAATTAAAAATTTTAAGTTTAAAAATAATTGATTTTAATCTATTGATTATTAAATTTTTAAGAAAATATTTGTTTTAAAATTTATTTTAAAACTAGTTTTAATATGTTTTATCCAAGAAGTGAAAAAAAGTTAAAATTTCTCCCTAATTTTAAAATTTTGCAATTATTCCCCATCTAGACATTTGATCCGAGAAAAGATACCTTTTCTTTATAATTTAGCAACCGCTGAAAACGGCAAGCAAATTTATTTTGAGTATAAGACTAAAGTTTAAAAACTTCCTTTAAAGCAAAAATTAAGAGATGGATCAGCCAAAAATTCCCACTGATTTTAAAAATTGACATTTATCCCCTCTCTAGCAATTACCCCCTCCCCCCCACAACTTCGGTAGCCGGCAAATTTTTTGACAAAAATTAGAAAATTTTCCCTAAATTGGCGCTAAATTCTGCTTAAATCTAGTTAAATTAATTAAATTTAGTTTAATTCCAGTTGCATCATAAATATATGGGGTTTTTGTGCGTTTTTGGAAAATTTCCTCTTCTGATACCCCTTCCCCTAGGTTTTTGGCCAAAATTGTTTTTTAAATCCTTCTCTGGAGCGGCAGACTTTCTCAACCTTTGCTTTAAAGTGATGCTAAATTTAGTTTAAATTCTGTTTAACTTTAATTAAATCTGGGTAAATTGCATTAGAAATATATATTAATAGATTTTAAAACATTTCTTAAAAATTTCTGATTCTTCTAGGTTTTTGGCAAATTAAAAAATAAGGCTTTCCTGATTCCTATCTTAATTGGTCAACCTTTTCTAATTTGATCTATTACTGACTTATCTTTAAGTACATATAAAACTTAAACTCATCTTATATGTACAGTACATGAACTAAAATATAAAATAATAGTGCAATAAAATCTATTTTATTTTTAACACTAATTTTGCTAGTTAACCAAATTTAAACAAAATTTAGTTGGCTATATTAATAATCAAAAGGGAGTAAACTATAACTTTTGATTTAG
>JAQFXP010003600.1:0-12188 GCA_034693685.1 Belba bartosi | reverse complement strand
CTGTTGACAGTAGATGTGATAATAGAAAAGCATTTTATAATTTTGATTAAAATAAACTCATTTTAGACTATATTTGGCCAAAAGAATAGAGTTTTGAATGAATTTTTAGAAAATAAATTCAAAATAAACTGAACTTAAATGACGAGATGTTGTCTCAGAATTCTTATTTTTGAATACATACATTTGAATGTGATTGTATTTAGCATGCATTTTTATTTATAAATTTTAAAAAATAATAATTATTGTTGATTATAAAAAATATGTTATAATTGAAAATACAAATTTAAGTTTAGATCAATTTAAATCTAAATTAAATATAGTTTAATTGTTTAAAAATTAAATTATATTATTTATAATTAAATTCTAAATGTGAGTGAAATTAAACTAAATATAAATAAACACACGATGTATGCGAATAAACATTAGCTAATCAGATTACCAAGACAAAGACAACGCTTCAAATTTTTAACATAAATTTTGGAAATAGAGCCTTTCTGATAATTATTATCAAGTTTAAAACTGTGAAACAAATGTCTACATTGAGAGAACCGTCAAAACTACGTTTTTGCATTTACTGTAATTATAATTTATTAAAAGCAAATTAATTGTAAAAATATTATATCAGAAACTGCACAAGCTAAAATTTGTTGTTTTTATTTGCAGTTTTAATACATAGATCTTGTTCAAAAGTAATTGCTACAAAAATCACAAGCTACAATATAAATATTAATTTTTTAATAGATTTAAGCTAGAATAGTTTTATAAGTTTTTGAAATTTGTTTAAAATTTTAACGAAATATTCTTACCTTAGTAATAAATTTAGTTAACAATGGCCAAAGACAAACACGTTGTCAATCTCAATTTTTTAAAAAATTATAAAAATATTTTAAATTAACTTTGTCAAACAAAGTTTTTTAATTTTACATAATTATTTTTAAAACATGCTAGCTAGAATTATTATCACAAATTGTAAATTTACTAGGAAGTATTAAAACCGATAAAACCGCAATGTTAATCCGTACCCAAAAGATGCATTGTTAGAAAATATTGTTTTAGCTTGTTTATTGTTTGATTAGCAATGATTTCTCATTGAAACCATCAATCAATTATTTAGCAAATCGGCCGGCCGAATCACTACATGTGGAGGCATGGCGGTGGGATATGGACCTTATAGGCCGTATAAGCCTATATTTACGGCATTCGATGACACCGATGAACGCCTGTATGACACCGATAATTGCCTGTATGACACTGATGAACGCTTGTATAACACCGATAATTGCCTGTATGCAATTGCCTGCTAGGACAGTTTTATAAGTTTTTGAAATTTGTTAAAAATTTTAAAGAAATATTCTTATTGTAGTAATAGATTTAGGTAACAATGGCCAAGAGCAATATCTTTGTCAATCTCAATTTTTAAGAAAATTATAAAAATATTTTAAACTAACTATGTCAAAAAAAAGTTTTTTAATTTTATATAATTATTTTTAAAATATGCTAGCTAGAATTACTATTACAAATTGTAAATTTACTAGGAAGTATTAAAACGGAAAAAACAGCAAATTTAATCCGTACCCAAAAGATGCATTGTTAGAAAATATTGTTTTAGCTTGTTTATTGTTTGATTAGCAATGAGTTCTCATGCAAACCGGCAATCAATTATTTAGCAAATCGGCTAAAATCAAATTAATCATCTTAAAAATAAATCAATATAATTTATTATTATACATATTACAAGTTAAAATATAACAATAAAACTATTAGATAAATAAAATATATTTAATGCAAACATATGCCAAATACATAACATATTGATTTATTAAATATTTTGTACATAATTTATATATAATTGTTTTCTATTAAAATGTTATAAATGAATTAATTAAAATTTATGCAAATACTGTACAAACAGTTTCAAATATAAAGCATAAAAAATATATATCCAAACTGACCAAATAAAACTTAACAGGTATGTTTTTTAATAGTAAAATATTGTTTTTAAAAATGTAATTATAATTAAAATTTGTTTTTATTATTTTAACAAGTTGAGTTTTTAAAAAATTATCATGATATTTAAAATTTTATTTTTAAAATAAAATTGCATTTTATCAATATTTTAATGATTTGTTCGCCAATTAATTTTATTCTCCCAATCCTTTGAATCGATTGCCGTTTTCTTTGCGCTGACTTTGTCTGTAGTCTTCATCTTGTCTTTAGTCTTCATCTTGTCTTTATCACTACTCTTAAGAGTCTTAAGTTAAGACACGGACAACACGAACAGCAAAAATATGATAAAAGTTTTGACATTATTGCTAATCACTGATTACTGTTTCATATATTGAAATTATTTGATTTAAATCCTTTTAAATATTTAAAACTTATTGTTGGCTCAATTATTGCGCGTAATTACTAATTTATATTAAGCTATTAGTACTTGTTAAATTAAAAACCTATACAATCTTTAAATCTAAAATAGTAAGATCAAAAATAATAAAATTAAAAATATTAATAGTAAAGTCAATAATAATAAAATCAAAAATTGTAGTTAAAAATGGCAATTAAAATTAATAAAAGTTAAAAATTAAAATTAAATCAATTAAATTATTTTGCTACTTTTAATTATAATTTATTTTTTCTACTTTATTATTATTGACTTTAATATCGTTTAATTATTGCAAAGATTTGTCAAATAATCCTTTTTAACCTGGATAGAACATATTTGTGATTTAATTTTTTTTATCGCACAATGAGAGAAATAATTATAATTTATAAATATTCTTATATTAATGCAAACTTAGATTTTAATAATTTAAACATAAAACTAATTTAAATGAGAGAATGGCTTTATTTACTATTTAGAGATTTTTTAGAGTAAAAAATGTTTTCAAATCACATCAAATCTGTCAGTCATTGCTGAGGATCTTCGGAGTCATCGAACTCATCGGTATTTTGCAAATCGGGAGATGAAAGCGGACTAAACTGAACCGGGTCCTCTGCCGGATTTGCTCCCTGTCCCTCTGGATTTGACCCTTGCAAATTAAAATTTGGATTCAAAAAACTGGTCCAGTCTTCTACTTGGCCTGAATTGTCAGAACCACCCACCGCTCCATACCCTCCAAAATCTTGTGACAACAAATTGGGTACAATTGGTTGTTGGGTCGGCTGTTCTAATCTGGGTAGGGCACGGGTACTCGCGGCAATTGGTCTGGTTGGTTTCAAACCCGGTACTCTTGGTGGCAAAAGACCCGGCACTGGCATTGTTTGCAATGGGTTTGGTTGACGTTGGCGTTTTGGTAGCCCCTGATAGGTTTTTAATGGTCCCGAAGCTGATGACGGTTTTGGGTAAATTGGTCTAAATTGACTCAATAGTGGACCGGACTGATCAACTAGCTGAAATGGTGGGGCAGTTTGATTTGGATCTATTTCTATACCTGCATTGAAAGGCAGCGCAGGCATGCCTTCAACTGGTTGGTTAAACGGCTGTCTTTTATATCTCGGAAATATAATATGTTTACCTTTCTTACCAATACCATAAAATAATTCGGGTACAGTAGCCTCAGTGTAGCCCTGGAACTCATAAAGCATATTGTCTTCAAAACAATTGTGCGGCGCTGGCTCTAAACCATATAAATTACGATAATGTTCCGTTTGGTCTAAACTGTGATTAATCGGGTGCCATCGCTCTGCATACCAGTCCAAATCTCTAATCCGATTAAAATTACGCTGGGCCATTTCTGCTTTTTTTGTTGCTTTTTTCAGTCAACACAAAATGTTTTTAAAAATATTTTTTTCACAAAATTTATTGTTTTAAAAATTATTTATATTTTATTCTTGTATTTAAATTAATGGGATTTATTTTGTTTTGATTGTATTAAATTAAAATTGAGTTATAATAAATATAAATTTAATTTGAGTGATCTAGTTAATTTAAAAAGAAGACAGAGAAGTAATTTAATTTAAATTAAATCTATTGTACTTAAGATAATTTATTATTTAGAAATAATTTGTACGTTATGTAAAAGTTCAAACGTAATGTCAAATTTGGTCTGTTGCTTTAAATTCTCTATCATCTCATTTTTCCTAATCCCAAAATTCTTAATTCCAAAGATTCTAATCCCAAACGACTTGATTTCCAAAAATCCCTAAAAAAACCAATAAAGGGCAACGGAAAGTGTGAATAACATTAAGAATAACAGAATAGTATAATCGGAATAATATTTAAAGAATGACTACTTTTAAAGTCCAATCGTTGGTAACATTCTTCTGATGGTAAACGAGTTTTTGTGGGAGGAATTCGATTGAAAATAGTAATACTTAATAATAATATGTGATTAACATATTTCATTTATTGTTAACATAAATTTATTATCATCCGTAATTTTAACATCCAGGAACATCTATTCCTTCACAGTTAACAGTTCCATAGAACAGATGCAAAACGAAAAATACAAAAATTCAAATAATTGTTTCTTAAGATTTTATTCTTAAAGTGATAAAAGAGATTAAACATTAAAATTTAAAAAATATATGAATTAAAAAATCTATTATTAAGTTATGTGAAGACTTATATTTAAATTTTTGTTTAAATACTTTTTGAATAATTTTTTTGCCATAAATTGATTAATAAGTTATTTTACGATAAGAGGAAAGAAAAGTTTAAATTGTATTGAATTTAATGTTAATTAAACTATTTATGTGTTTAAAGCGAAACACTTCCGCTTTGTATTTGTCGATAGAGTTGTTCCGTTAATGGGATATAAGTTTCGGACTTTTTATCCAAGAAATACAACTCATCTTTGATTAGGTTTGGATCGAATCCCTCTTTTTCGAGAATATGTTTCGACAGTTTGTAACTACCGGTCAGTTCGATCTTAGCGGTCAGTCGTACGAACAGAGGTATGGCATACGGGGGTAACTCGTGCTTCAGCTTAGCGTACAGTTGGTGTACATCGAAAGCCGCGTTTGTCGGCCGAGCAATCACTGCCATTCCTACCTTTCCCTCACAGTTATCAATACCGACACCGAAAACGACACAATCGGTCAGTCGAACCACTTTTTGGATAATGGCTTCGACTTCAGTTGTCGATACATTCTCTCCTAAAAACATAAAAACATTTATTTTTAAATTCAAGTTTAGTCTAAGCGATGACTACCTTTCCATCGGAATGTATCGCCAGTCCTATCCCTGAAGTATAAAAATCCCAACTCATCCATTTCCATGAGGTCACCGGAGAGAAAGGCCTTATCTCCGTGTTTGAACACATCGCACACAATCTTCTTCTTCGTTGCCTCAACCGAGTGGTAGCCCGGGTAGGCCCGGGAGGGATCTCCCTCGTGAATTTTGCCTACAATTTCGCCGATCTCTCCGGGTTTGACCGGAATGCATAACCCGTTTTCGTCCCGAATCGGTTCACCTGTTTGTGAATCGACTTTCATGACTACCACCGGATATATCAAACGGCAAAGGAATGGCAAACAGCACGGAATAAAACCACAGGCGCCCTCGCGGTTGGAAAAGTTCGCTTATAATATAAAAAATTTTTTATTTTATTATTTAGTCTAAATTTTATTCTAAATATTGTCTTTTCTAATACTAACCGACATTTGCATTGCCTTCAGTAGAGCCGTAAAACTCTCCGATATCCCTAATATTGAATCGGTTCTTAAAGTCGTTCCATATTTTGCCTCGAAGTCCATTCCCGAACATAATCCTTAAGTTGTGCTGTTTGTCGACTGCCTTTTCTGGTTGAGCCAAAAGGTACCGACATATCTCGCCAATGTACATTGCTCCCTTTATTAAATAGACAAATAATTGATTTAATAAATTGTAAAGGAGAATCAAGGTAAAATTTTTCTAAAAAGTTTTGGCTAAAATCCTAGAGGAACTGGGGCAGAAATTTTTTATTAATCCTCCATCCCTTACTTTTCATTTAATTGAATTCCTGTTTTTAAATAAAACTTTTATTATTCATTATTATAACTAATTTTGCTAATTAAATTAACACTTATTTTATAAATTGTGATCAAAAACAAAATTAGTTATAATAATAATTAACTTAGAAAAAAGTTGAGATCCAGTTATGAATAAATTAAGGATAAAACTGGAAGAGACAGACTAGGTTAAACTAGATTATATGTTTTATGCACAATTTGCTTAACCTAGATAGTTTACGAAAAAAGAAGAAATTTTTGATTTGAAAAAATCTTTAAAAACGTAAAACTGCATTATATACCTGTACTTTAAAACTGTCGTTCAGTATAAGAAAGTGAATGTTAGATTGATTAAATTGAAAATTTCAACTTTAATTAACTGATAGGAAAACCTGATTACATAGTGTTTGGTTTAATTTAAAATCTGATTTGAATTTAAATATTGAATTCAACATTGACTCAAATATCTTACAATTTAGAAATTTTGAAGTAATCAAAAGTTTATTAAAATCATAATCAGTAATAAATATGAAGTTTTGAAAAGTTTGCAAACATTTTCTTAATTATATCTAATAATCGGTTGTTGTTTGGGTCTAAACAAGGATAAAAAATTAACTTAATTATGCTTTAAATTTGATAATAGATAGTTAAAACCCTGCGATTAATTGAAGGATAGAATCCGGGTCTCAGTGATGCTGAGAGATTTGATTGACGTATAAAGAAATTAATACTAATTACTTGATTTAAATGAGTCTGACTGATTTAATAAATGCAATAAAATGCTTATTAATAATAACGGTTCAGTTCCACTTGAGCTAATTGCAGAACAGTTGATCACGGAACAGACAATTCCACTTGATCTAATTGCACTTAAGTTAATTCATAAGCATCTAATCTCAGAACATCTAAAATTACATATAAGTATCAGGCGTTATTTTTTTAACTGGTCAACTAATTAATTAAAATATGTGGTCATTATATTAACATTTATTTATTAAATAACTAATAAAATCAATAATTTCAATAACTATTTAATAATTAAATAAAAGTATTTAACAAATTTCTTGCTTTGATTTTCTCAATTTTTTCATTTTGATGATTAAATCTTATGTCAGTTATGTTTTTCTATTACTAATCCAATATTTTATATGCATTATCCTCATTATAATTGCTTTTATCTACTAATTAAACCAAATTCTTAATAGCTTTTAATAATGTTTTCAAGAATTTTAGCTGTTCTGCAATTAGCTAAAGTGGAACTGCTTGAACATTATTAACAATTTTAATGAACTGAATGTTTGGTTGAAATAATTACTAACTTTAATAACTGTATTGACATTTAGCATAACTATTTAAATTGATTTTAGAAAGCATATTATCTAAATTGGTTATTTTTTGTTTTGTTTTAATATCTTATTTAATCATGTCAGCTTAATTTGTTTAAAAAAGGCTTAATATAGTAATTTTACTTATAAAAAGTATACGTATTTATCCCTGATTATTTGAAATTTTTTGGATCAATTAACAGATAACGAAGTATTTGATACAAAATTATAAATTATATTTATTATTGATATTAATATTATTAAATTGTTTAGAGTTTGAGTTTGCAGTAATATTAGATTAGTTGAGACTTACAGTGCATTTATATCGAATACAGTCTTCCCAGAAATTAGAGGCCGAGAACTTTTCCCTCAGAACTACTGTTATGCCGAACGCAACTGCCTGTGCCGTACCCATAGTGCCCGCATTGTTGTGATATAGCGGTAGAGTTAGGTATAGAATGTCTTTAGTGTTGAAACTGAATAGTCTTTTGATTATAATTCCCATAAATATGAACCTATGGTTGCGAATGACTGCCGCCTTTGGCAGACCTGTTGTGCCAGAAGTGAAGATATAATAGAGTTTGTCATCAAAATTGCCTTTCGATAGATTGATCGGCTCTTCAATTGATGACTGTTTGAGCAGTTCGTGTAATGGTTGCGATGGTATGTCTTGAGCTTCCGGAACAATATTGTCTCCGAAACTAAAGTAACGCATTGATGAGTTCTTCTCATTAATCGCCGGAAGTATTTCATAAATTGCTTCAAAATTAAGACAAAAATTATTATTTAATTGTTTTTAATACATATTAAGTGATTAAAAAGTATTCAAACATTTGCTTAAAACAAGAATTTGTGATTGAATTGAAAAATTGGTTAAAATGTTTATAATTTATAATATCTTTAAAATGTACTAAATCTGAATTAATACTATTATTCAAACACTAGTTATCATAAATATATATAAATATAATTAAATTAATTCATTGATTAGACTCTACTATCTATTGAAAACTTTTTAATAACTTATACAGGCATTGTGAAAGGGGTAGATCAGCCAACCCCCCCCTGATTTTGAAAATTGGCATTTATTCCCTCCTAGCATTTCGTCCGAGAAAAAGTATCCCTCGAGGTTTTGGTTTTTTGGGTTTTTTGTCCAAAATTAGAAAATTTTCCCTAAATTAGTGCTAAATCCACTTTCAATCCAGTTAAATTAGGTAAAATTTTATCATAAATATATAGATTTTTTGAGCGTTTTTGGAAAATCCCTTTCCTGATCCCTCCCTTAAATTTTTGGCCAAATTTTTGGGGAAAATCCTTTTCCTGATCCCTCCCCTATGTTTTTGGCCAAAATTTTGGGGAAAATCCCTTTCCTGATCCCTCCCCTATGTTTTTGGCCAAAATGTTGGAGAAAATTCCTTCCCTGATCCCTCTCCTAGGTTTTTGGCCAAAATTTTGGGGAAAATCCCTTCCCTGATCCCTCTCCTAGGTTTTTGGCCAAAATTTTGGGGAAAATTCCTTCCCTGACCCCTCTCCTAGGTTTTTGGCCAAAATTTTGGGGAAAATTCCTTCCCTGATCCCTCTCCTAGGTTTTTGGCCAAAATTTTGGGGAAAATCCCTTCCCTGATCCCTCTCCTAGGTTTTTGGCCAAAATTTTGGGGAAAATTCCTTCCCTGACCCCTTCCCAAGGTTTTTGGCTAAAATTTTGGAGAAAATCCCTCCCCTGATCCCCCCTGGATCGGCTGACCTTCTCAATCCCTGAACTTATATCAAGAAATCTGATATTTAAATATCAATTTTTATAATTAATTTTTCCGATAATTTCAGAGAAATGAAATGAAATGAATAGTCGATATAATTGGTATAATTGAAATAATTGTGGAATTATTGGAAACGAGACATACATTTAGCTAATTGTGGTTCAAATATAACAGCTTTACAGTTGACAACAGTTATGGAATGTATGAGCGCTTCCAGTCTTTGGTTTGTATTAATAAAAGCAGTGATGAGACCGGCTTTGGCCAAACCTAACCAAATGCCTACAAACTCTGGCCGGGTATTCATGATGAGGGCGACCTCCTGGCCCGGGTGGTAACCCATTTCGGTGAAGCAATTGGCCACTCGGTTGGAGAACTCATCGATTTGGCCAAAAGTCCAGACCTCGTCCTTAAAGTAGAACATCACTCGATTCGGGTGTTTCTCCGCTATCTCTTTGAACACTTTTGGCACCGATTTATTGTTCCGTTTGCATTGTGCCAGGTACAGTTTTGCACCTAGCAATACTACTCCAGCTCTACAACAGGTAGAGTATACAACAATTACAATATTTTCAATACTATTTGTTTTATATCAGTAAAAATAATATTTCATTGTTCTCAAGCCTTGAATTCGGATTAAATTAATTTTTTGACTACACATTGACTCAGAATTTATTTTTAAATTATTTGAAAATTGCAAAATAATACCAATTATTGGATTTGATAATTGAATGGCTTTTTACAGATATTTATCAAATAATTGCTTAAACTTGTCTTTTTTTAATTTGATTTATATTAAAACAATATTTTATATTTGAATCGATTAATCAATAGTTTTACGGAATTTATATTGAAGTCTAATTGAAATCGACACTACCTAAACATTGAATTATTTAATCAAAATTTTTATTCTTTATAACATTTTTGAGGCCAATATAAATGAAAAACTACCGGAGGCTTACTATCTCAAAAATTTTGATTAACTTATTTTGTTTATATTAACCTTTAACTTTAAAAAAATATATTTAATTTATGTAAAAATTTTCTTTAATTTACTTTTTTGGTTTGTTTCTGATTTACTGATATTTAAAAAGCACTAAAAATTATATTAAAAGCTAGTTTGAGTCAACAAAACTGGCATGTTAAATTTATATCCTTACTCAATTATTTAAAAATTTAAATAAATTTTTGTTCTGTTTAGCATCACAATCTTTGTTTAATATAATTTGTTTTCGTTTTTTTATTTTAATTTTTTAAATAAAAATATTTTTGAGGATTTAATTCGAAGAATAAATTTTTGTTTCATTGGATAAGTTAAAACAGTTTTGATAAACAAATTTAATTTATTTATCGTTAAAAATGCTAATAACAGATAGCTTTAAGACAACATTTGTAATTAATTTGGGGGAAAATTCAGTTTAATTCTCAAAACAAAGTTTTTGCACAGATTTAATTGAACATGTTTAAATCTTTGGTTGGGTCTGGCTTATTAATATTTATTCTTAAAATTGAATATTTAGTCTTTGAGTCAAAAATCAAATAAAATATTTTAAATCATTGATAACGTTAAGTGAAAAAGTATTTGAATATTAAAATAAATGTTTTGAAAAACATATTTGAATTTAATTCTCAAAAATATTTTATATAAAATAATTTAAATAAATTTGAAAAATGATACAAATTTTGCAAAAACAAGATTAAAATTAAAGTCAATTCTCGATTGAATTAAATATTTAAATTGTTTGAATAAACAAATAATTAATTTAAGAACTTTCTCGGTCTGACTCTCCACTTATTGCTATTTGACATTTAATTAAAAACTAATTTATTCGTTATTATCGGTTTGACGTGAGTTTATCAAATTTACGTAATCACTGTCTCTTATCTATAGATTATATAACTTGTATTCAATCGTTTCACTCAATAATTCAATTAATTGGCACCAATTCACTCAATACTTATAAAATTGATAAACAATTTTAAATGTCTTTTTTAAAAATAAATTTAAAAATATAGTAATTTAGATGATATTTCTGGATTGTTAATTATCAGGCACAAAAAAATTAATTATCATCAATATATATAATTGCATTTAACTGTATTGAGTCAATTGGTTTTGAAGGCTATTCTAGTATTGCAATGATTAGATAGATTAGGAATCACTTATAAAAAAAATTGCGAAAAAGCTATAATAAAATCTCGATCTCATCGCCGCTTAATGATCTCTTTGACCCATAATTAGCCCATAATTGTTGTGAACGTTAAATATAACTTTTTATATCTTCCTATTTCTTCAAGTATTGACACCAAATGCCTCTCAAAGGGCTATTTTAGATGTTCTGAATGCATATCAAAAATTATGTCATTTTTTATTAGATGTTATAATTTTAACTTATCTTATTTTGTCAGAATTTTTCTTTTGTTTTATGACGTGTATAAACTTAATTGTTGGAATTTTATCAGCATAAAACATTTGATATTTAACATTAATTGAATGCTTATTAATAGTAATTAATAAGAAATTGTTTTTAGTTGAAAATTATTGGGAAGTGTATTAAGAAAATAATAATTACTTTGAATTATGTATTTAATAACATAATTAGTGTTGACAATAATTATTGATATTTTAATATTTTTTTTAATTATTATTAAAGTTTCTTTTAGTTTGAAAATTGATGTCTAGAATGTTATTCGAGCGTAGATTCGCTAAAATTGTTTTTAAAGCAATTATTTCACAAATTATTTTATTATTTTTAAGAATAAAACTATGGGTTTTTGGGAATAACTTTAGTGCATAAAAATAATCTATTCAAATATTTTTTTAAATAGAAAACTTCCTATTTCCAAATATGTCGTAATTGATACAAATTCAACATTTGATAATATTGTTCAAAAACACACTTCAAGTTTATATTTATCAAGCGATAAATTATTTGCGCAATATTTAATGTGAAAATCACAGTTAATTATTATCTAAAAATTTTATAAAGAAGCCTTTTATTAATCTTGACCGCCGTATTTTTTGATTAACTTTTTAATGAATAAAGATAATTTAATTTTGTAAAAAGTATAAAGTAATGTTACATTCACAGTTTTTTATACTGGACAAAAAATTTGGAATTGGTCACGTGATTAAGAAATAACATATACATTCAAAATGTACTAGTTTTTTTGAAAA
>JAQFXP010003599.1:0-12192 GCA_034693685.1 Belba bartosi | reverse complement strand
TTAGCGAAACATAGCTCTGAAGAGAGGAGAGAGAGCAGGAGAGAGAGAGAGAGAGAGAGAGAGAGAGAGAGAGAGAGGGGGGCAGGAGAGAGAGAGAGAGCATGTGTTAACTGTAATGACTAGACGATAGAAAGAACTCATGGATTGTTAATCTCCACCTATTTTTGGTGCGACTACAGTAGTGTCTTATTTATGTTTTTGTTGGATATAAAAACTTTATCTTCGCTGCCAATCAACTTCACTACAGGAGTTAAATATGTAATTTAAGGATAGACTCCGAATAAAATTTAAGTGAATTATTGCCATAAAATGAGAACTTCTATTACTTTAATACTTTGCTAGCATCATTTTTTAAACCAAAATCATTAAATGTTATTCTAGCTTATTAATATCAAACTGTTGCTTTGAATTATTTTTATACGTTCTTAGAGTTGAGATTTCACTTATGCTTACAATTGTTGTAAAATAAATCAATTGGATTGCAGTTAAACAAAACTAAATGATTCTACAAATTGCTGCTTAAGTTGTAATAAAAATAAAGTTTATATATATTATTGGTTATACAGTACACTCTTTGGAATATTACTTTTTGCAGTAAATCAATTCTAAATATATAGAAATCTGAGATAAATATAGCTTAAAATAATCATTAAATTGTGATCAAAAAATATATAATATTTTATAAGCTTTTGAAAAATTCAGACATTTTTCATTTTTAAATTAAGTTTTATTTGCTTTTCATATATTGTTAATCAAAGTAAAAGTTTTTTTCTTAATTCAAACCATGAATTCCAGAAAGAGAAGAGACAGAAAAAAGAGAGAATTTCTAATAAGATTTGGTTATTATTCTATTCCTTTGTTATTTCGAATCGAGTTTTAACTACTTATTCAATACATAGTATTATATAATATAAATATAAATAAGAAAAAAGTTATTTGAAAGAAATGAATGCAATCAGAGAACTGGAAACAAGTTTATAATTCAAAAATCTCACTCAAGTTCTCTTAAATCTCACTCTACTTATTGTTTGCAAGTTTTTGGCATAACTTCACTTCAATTTTATAGCATTTTTTCACATCTTTGCTCTCATCGATCAAACCTCTGTTGTTAGCATTTGATGGCTTCGAACAAATGATAGTCTCTGATCATCGCTACCCCTAAATCATTGAAACATCACTCATGTTTAAATAGACCCATATTTCGCTAAATGTTTAAATAACATTCAAACTGAAGTCGTTTTTTATTTTCAAATCTTTGCACTCATACGACGATCTACTCTAGTCTTGTTTGCATTCAAACATGATATAAGAGTCTTGTTATACTTTATTACATAACTTATGTATTTAAAAATTCAAATTTATTATAAAATAATCATGGAAATTTTTATTAGTTAAAATATTTTGTTAACATGTCTTGCTATTCACAAAAATCAATGATATCAATAAACAAACAAGTTTAACAAGCTTAGACTATATAGAGTGTTCAGAGTTACTTCCGAATGAATCTTATCAGTTGTATTTGCATTAAAGATTATTTCAGGTATTTTACTGCTGATAAGTTTATGCACATGACTCCCAAATATTTTAGTGGAAATTTTTTTGAATTTAACTGAAATCTATGTGTAATTATAATTCTGATTTGAAAATTATTTTTTATATTTATTTAAAATTAAGTTTTTAATAAAATGTCGAGAAGGTATTCAATTCAAGAAAGAGTTGAACTAATTAAACTTAGATATAGTGGAAAAAGTTACCAAGAAGTGGTTAATACTTTTTCACAAAATCATCCCGAAAAAGATCAAAAACCTACGACATCGATGGTATATGATTTGGTGAAGAAATTTGAAACTTCAGGTATTTATTAAATATTAAAATTCAAATTATATTAATACATCTATTTGTGTTGAATGAGTTTGATTCGCATCAACTCGTCCAGAGCTGTGAGGACTTAATCATTGATTCTCTATCTTTGGACACTTTAATAATGATACTTAAGTGGTCAGAACAACCGCACGGACCTTAACTAAAACTTCTATTTTATATTTAGGATCAGTTGCGGATAAGATTGTTACAAACCGAGCGCCATCAGAACAAAGTCAGCATAATGAGATCTGTACTTTGGCAAAGTTTAATGCAAGTCCGCAAAAGTCTCTAAGAATTGCATCAGAAGAACTTATGATGACTCCCAGCAATGTTCACCGAATTTTGAAGAAAAATAAGTTTACAGCTTATAAAATTCGACCAATTTTTCCACTTCTTCCTGATGATTATGGAAAAAGAATTGCTTTTAGCAAATGGTAAGTTAATCTAACCTAACCTAAACAGATTCTATTTGTAAACATGACAAAAGACGCTCAGACGGGTTTCCGTAAACCCATCGAAATTGATAAATTTTTTCTTAAATCTATACAATAATATTTTTTGTTTAATTTTTAGGTGTGTTAACGAGATTGACATTGATCCGAATTTTAGCCGAAAAATATTATTCGGCGATGAATCATTATTTTCTGTTAATGGGATGTTTAATAGACAAAATGTTCGCTATTGGGCACAGGATAATCCAAAAATTTGTGCCGAAATAGTGTCCCAGGGCGGAGATTCGGTTATGTGCTGGGGCGGGATTTGGGATCAACAAATTATAGGGCCTTATTTTTTTGATACATCAGTTACTGGGGATAGTTATTTAAATTTAATTGAGTATAAAATTTTGCCAGTTATTCAACAAGATTTAATTAAATTTAAAAATTGCATTTGGCTTCAAGATGGTGCTCCAGCACATTATTCCCTAAAAGTTCGCGATTACCTAAACTGGCACTTTAAAAATGCTTGGATAGGACGAGGGGGGAGCAAAGGTGGTTTGTATGATTGGCCACCTCGATCTCCCGATCTTACTCCATTGGATTTTTTTTATGGGGATATGTTAAAAGCTTAGTCTATCGACCAAATGATTGGCCAATAGATAAAGCTGACTTAATTAATAGAATTAAATTAGCATTTTCACAAATTACAGAATTGATGCTTCACAATGTTAGAATAGAGTGGGAAAGCAGATGTCGTAAATGCATTGCCCTTAATGGTGAACAAATTACTGAATAATTATATATTTTTGTAAAATTTATTTCTATTCTTTTTTGTTTAAATAAATAAAATCAACGAATGTAACTAAAATTTAATTTTTTTCCCGGAAAATATTTTAAGAGAAAAGGTATAAGTTTTCTCACTAACATACACTAGAATGAAATCCTAAATGCAAATAAAAAAAATTAATCCATTCGGAAGTAATAATGAACACGGTATATAACAACACTAAGATTTTTGTCAAATTTAAAAATTAATATGTTGTTGGGTAGAAGTTTAAATCTAGCTATCATTAATTTCTAACACAAAAAGATAATCTCAAATATTTTATTCTTTTAATATTCTTTGGCATATTAAAATTTATAAAAACATTCTATACACCAATTAATGTATACATTCATTAAATAGTTTTTATTTAATAAAATTAAAAACACAAATCATTTAAAATAAAAATTTAATTTCAAAATAATCCAATTATTGGTTTTCATAAAATTATAAGATTAATAACAGTGTAAAATTATTATCATGCAAAGACTATGGTTTTGTTTATTGAATCATTTTATTTTTGGCAGACATACTGTAACAGGTTTGCCATTATCTTAAATCCCATTCCAATACTCCCGACTTTAGTGGCCGCACCACTCGCTCTGCCCATTCATCTATGAACACATGAAAGTACGAACTTTGAGTCCTCTTTTCTTATTGTTATCTTTATATTAGCAATTGAATACATTTTTATACTCATCCCTAAAATACCTTTTATTGTCTTTGACCTTAAGTTCTTTGAAAATATCGAATAACTTTGAAAATCATGTTTTTGTAGTTTTTTTTTGCATTATTTTTTGTAAACAATTTATTAGATACAGAAAATCCTTTTAAAAGTAATTTTTATTCGAATTATTTAAAAGAATGAAAACCAAAATATAAACAAGTATTGCAATAGTCTCAAAAACAGAGTTAAAAATATAAATTTAAACTAGAATTACTTAATATATAATAATTTTTATAATATTTACATGTAACATTTATTTAATACTTGTAAATTTTAATCGCAAATTAGAATTTACAATGAACATTTCATTATTTCTATCTAAAACAATAATTATATATAATTTAATATATATATACAGTATATATAAGATTAAATTAAGCAAAATGGGATATAGCATAAGCTGCTTGAACTGACCTTTTCAAAATAAAAATTATTTTTTAATTAAATGGGGAAAAAAATTAAAAATAATTTAATTTGATAATTAAAAAATTTTGATAACCCCTCAGTCAAACTACAACTAATTTATAAAATTCAACAAGTATTTTTTATTTAAATATTGTGTAAAATACAAAATAGTTTTATTTAATCCATTAGATTATCAAAAACTATGTTAAAAACTCATTATTATTAACATTTTAATGAAACATAGTTTGGGATTCTTTTGGTCATTCCTGTCCCGACAATGTATAATGATAGTCTCTTATGATAGACTGCTGCACAGCTCTATCGCCAACAGCCCTCACAATAGACTCTATTCCTATAGCCTTCACACACAGTCTCAGTCCGATCTCAGCCCCGTATAGATGCATCTTCACAGTATGTCTCAATTTGAAAGCATTTCTTTGCATATTTTCGGCATTACTTTCCAACACTATTACAATCAAATGCCGATATTTACGATCTATTTTGTGTTTAGCAATACTTTCGTTCAATAACTTATTAGTAATTTATTTAGTAATAAATTTTCGGCTCATTTTCTCAAACCAAATAGCCATTCCGGGAAAAGCAATGGTTACGACAGAATGGCATTGAATAGAGTGTAGAAAAGGTTTCGAAACTGTAATTATTTATTGTGCGATTGAGAGCCCCTCAAGAATTGGTGAATTTTAGTGCCTCTCTATTAGCTTCTTTATTCCTCCACACTATCGCACAAAACACATATAAAATTTCATTGAAATTGACTCTCATCTGCCAAACATATGGGTTCGGGTGCGACAAACAAAGTTGTTAAAAAATTTTGCGGTTCTATTGGGTGGAGCTGTCGACGAGTGCTCTAACAGACAATTGTGTTCACAATTTTGGTTGAAGAGTACAGTATCAATAATGAAGTCTAACTTATAATCAAATTTTACACAAAAAATAATTCAGTTCTAACTTTCAAAGCGGAACCTATTTTCCATTAATTTATGTTTTCTGTTGTGAAACTGTATTGTTGTCTCATTTTATGGATAGTTTTTTGGACTTAAATTTAGAAAATAGGATACGAGTGATAAGACATTTGATTTTGTCGCTCCGGACTCCAGAGTCTGGAGATATAAAAAATTTTAAACTTTTGATTCAGTTCTATTGAAATAGTTTGAAACTGATTTAAATATAGAATAGATTTTCTGATTTAATATTTTATTATATATTTCTAACCAGTGATTCAGAATTTATTAAATCTTTGAAATTTCACACAAATATCCACAGCTATAGAGTAAACACAGCTATAAAGCAAACAATGAAAAACAAATTTTAATTGAAATGCAAATTAAAAAGAATTTTTGAATTGAATTTGATATTTCAATTAGTCTTATGTCACGACTTACGATAAGATAGAGAAAAGAATTCAGTAATAACTTAATACAAGAAAAAAAGAAATTTATTTTTATGCTTTTGCAAAAAAATATATTTTTTAATTTTAAAATATATTTCAAGTTTTTTGCACTTATGTTAATTGAAAAAGTATTTTCTATTCAACAGAAACTGTCGATATTCTATTGATAACTAATCAATAACTTTAAAGCTTCTCTAAAACAATTTTTTCTTCGCATACTTTCATGACTTCTTTTAGAATAACGTTTAAAAGCAATTCTTTGCAGCATTTTTGTTAGGGTTATGCAAGTTAGGGGAATTTTGAAATTTTTTTCCAAGTTGAGATAAATTCTAAGATAAATTTTTTAATCAAAATTTTAATACTCAAAACTTATTCTGGTTAAAAATTGAAACAAATATTTTTTATATTGATTCCAATACAAACTTAAATTCCAATAAAATTAGATTAATTTATAAGTTTAGCAAGAAAATGTTATTTACTTAAGGTATACTTGCACCCCCTAGTCTATGAGCTAACAGCTATTTTACTTTGAGCAAACCCCTGCCCGGTCAAATTTACCTAACCCTCATTTTTGTGTATAATTATTATCAGTATTTCGTGACACAATGTCATATTTATTCGAACAAAAAAGTCTCAATTCCTTAACGCCATACTATGTGAACTCAATTTTCTATTCAAAAACGTTTCTCCTCTTCTCTCAACTTTTTTGGGAATCAATACTAATTGATGTTAAGACTGGAGAAGAAAAATAGTAAATATCTGCACGACTTTCACCATTTGATTCGCTATCATCTCTTCCCTCTTTCAACTTCTAATAAACATAGAAAAAGGCAAAACATTATTATTATCTAATCTTAACTTTTTTAGTTTGGGATAACTTTGCAAACACTATCTCTCTATTAAGTCTCTTCTCTCTCTTAGTCTTTGAAAAAAATACTGAATCCGAAGACTGTTTTTATGGTCTCGCGTCACGTATCGTATTTTTTACTTATATTTATTTATTTCTTTTCTCATAGAATCTGTTGACTCAAATCTGTCCTCTCTCTTAGATTCGTCGAATATTTTCAGTTTTAATTCATTTTTTATCAAAAGTTTGCATTTCACTTTTATCACATGCAGTAAATTATTTCTAATTTCTCGAAGTATTCTCTGTTTTAATTTGACATTTCTTTATATATAATTGCCTTCTGTTTTTCAATGAATATAATCAGTGTTAATTTACTTTTTTAAAGCATAAATCTCTATTTTGCTGTCAAAAATTTTAAAGTAAATTTTAATTTAAGTTAGAATTAAATAAACGTAATTTTAAACTAAACTTTTGCAACTTTATATAAAAGTTTATATAAATAAAAAATTTTGCCAAATTAAAAAATCTACCTTTTTTATTTTTAATTTAAAGATATTTAAAATTTTAAGTTAAAAGACTCTCGTTATTCAAAATGTGTGAGAAATGCACTGCTAACACCCAATGTCTTAATAATTACTAGTAAGAGCCTTGGGCAATCATTAAATTTTTGGTCCTCGTCAAAACTCATATTAGAATTTTAAATAACTATAATTTTCGGTAAAAGCAAAAACAAAATTTTGTTGGATATTAAGCTCAAATATAGAAATTAAAACTGAAATCGTGTTAAGCAAACCAATTTAAATTATTACCTTTTTATTATTATTTTGGTAACAAAATTGTTAAAAACAAAAAAGTCTGGTTTTAAAAAATCAACTTAATATTCTATCAATAAAAAAGGAAAAATATATATTTTTAATTCTGTATAATTAGATAAATTTTAGTTAAATTCTTATATATCAACAACAATAGATCCAAAAAACAATCACAAAACTTAAGCCAATATTAAAAGTACATGCTAAAACTTTTAATTTTCAATATTACCTGGAATTAAAATGACGAGAATAAAACCTGTTTTTATTAAACTTTTTAAAATATAAAAAATAAATTAAAACTCTTACTATTTAAATTTAGTTAATTATTAAAACTAAATTTAACTTAAACTTAAACTAATCGAAATTAATGTTTTCAATAAAAATTTTATTTAAAAGCAAATAACTATTAAAAAGTTTTTCTCAAATAATTTATAGTCGAAATAATAAAATTATTTATTAGATTTACAAATTAATCAAATAAACCCATTTTAAATGATTGCATCAGTTTTACTAGTTTTATCATAGGAAAGATTTTAAACTGATTATATAAATTCTATCGAACTTTAAATTCTTGTTTATATGATTAGACAGATTCCAATTAAAAACTTTCAGAAAAGACTTTTATTTATTTAAATTCAAATTATTTTCAAGCAATTCATTATTTTTACTATTAAATCGATTTAATTTATTTATTCAGTGAAAGATAAAGAGTTGAAAAAACAAAAAATAAATCAATTAATTTCGAAGTTCGAACAAGCAAAAAAAAAATTCCTTACTAAGTTAGTTTAGATTTAAATCAAAACAAGAAATTAATTAAAATAAGCAAAAAAATTAATTCATGTTTGACTTCTTGGGAATTTTGATAAACAGTTTGTTTTTATTTTTCAGAAATTAGATGAAATTACTTTGAAAATCAACAAAACGTATAAAACAAAAATATGAGCGCATATTATGTAAGCATAAAATTGTTTAATTTATGTTTTCTCTTCGAAAGTCATGTATATCTACACCTTTAACCGTAAGAACATTAGAGGACTGTTGAGCGCTTATATCTCGAATACAAGTATATATTATCTTCATTTACATTAATTTTAATTTAAATTCAGTTAAGTTTTGGTGGACTGACTGCTTCTGATCTATAAACTAATCTCTTATGAGTCCATCAAAATCTGAAGCATTAAAACTGATAGTGAATTGCAATCAATTAAGTTATTAAATACGAGTTAAAGCATCTCTTCTTCAGCTCTTTTTCGCAACTAATTAGTGATTCGTTTTCATCACTCGTTTTCAAATTCATCGCAGTTTCACATTCTCTGCAATTTCACTCAAAACTGGATTTCTATTTCGATTATATATTACAGTTGTTTACAGAATAGACGGAACGATCAAATTTATTTTCTACCCTGGTTAGGTTACCACTACAGTATAACTTTGCTATTTAAAAATTTTAATATATTAAAAACTCGCTTTATCAATTCAACATTTTTATCATTATTGCATAGCTTTATGTAATAAAGAATTATTAATTTTTTACAACTAATTTATTAAAAACTAATAATTATAATAATGTCTATAATGTTTTGTCACTTAATTAAAATATAAACTATTCTATAGAATATTTAAAGTTTGATTAAATGAGTTATAAAATCTTTAATAGAAAATTACCTTGTTATGTTTTTCTTTAATTACAGGTTTATTTTTATTTAAAATACAAATAAATATTAACTAAATTAAGTTTAAAATAAAAACTAACCTGATAAAACAAATAAAAGCAACAAGTGCAGTCTATTTCGCAAATGGCTGTAGAGATAGTTTTCTCTACTTTTAGTGTTTGAGACTCTTATGATATAATAAGTCTATTAAGGGATGAAAACCAGTTTTGGGCTCAACTTTGACTTCTATTCACTAAACCCCTATTCAATGAACTTTAAATTACAAACATTTCAATTCATTTCTTACTTTCGATATCCAAATCGAAATTCCTTTATATCTATAAATCATTTTATGTCTCATTTCTATATCAAATGCATATTCTCTGCACTTCTCTAATCAAAACGACTTTTTTTTCTAAAATAAGAACTCATTTAAACTGCAATTTCCAAATATAATGTCAATTGAATATATTTAACAAATATTATAATAATTAGTTTAGAATTAATTCATTAATTGATTTAAACTAAAAATTTATAATTTATAGAAATAATGTAAAATCGCAATCAATGTAGAGTTGGCAGTACTTCCAGTAGACATACCCTATGTATGCATACAATAAAAATGCCGACCAATGGCTACATTATTAGTGAAGAAGTGGTGGTAAAGCGAGAGATATCGCGCGCATAGTATTGCCAATAAGTAGAGACCCGAATACAGACAAACGCTTCGCCGAACAGATGCCTCACTTCGGCTTAAGTTGGTTTGTGTGCACTGTCTGTGTTTGTGTAAGCATGTAATACCTAAGTCGCCATCTGTTGAATGAATTGATATAATGCAATGAATGACGTAATGAAAATGACAACGAATGACGTGATTTGGCGCTAATTAGAGAAGCAGTGACTGAGAGATAATAAAGAGAAGAAATGATAAGTTTGCCAATCCTGCCAATGATGAACCGATATTCAACCCAAACAGTCAATTGAGTGGTCAGTATATCTATTAAATAACTATTTTAACCCAAACGACGACAACTGACCGACAGAGCCCTCCCTCACTCATCATTAGTTGATTCATATTTGAATGAATAATGCATTTAATACTCATTAGATTTTAATTGTTTTGATTTAAAGTTAATGTAATTTAATTTAAATTGAGTTTTAAGAATACAAAACAACAAAAATACAAATATAATGATTAGAATTGGATTTGAATTAAATATTGAAAATTACGCCAAAATTACATTAGATTAGGAAATGTGGAGACAATTAGTAATTATTGTCAAACATATGAATACATAATATGATATGTTTTGAGAAGATATTGCTCTTCGAATATATTCTTCGCGTAATTACTAATTACGAGTTTTGAGATAATGTGCAAAATTGTGCGCATTTCGGGATTTCGGGGATATTTCTAACTTTCAATTAATGGTTCAATCATTGATCCAATAGTTTGTTAATTGTTTAACATTAGAAGTGTATAAAAGAGAGAATAGATTAACGTTTTGTATATTAATATTAATACTCATTCAATACCAGCCAAACAGTATCAACATTAGCTCAAACTCGTAATCAGTCAATTAATAACTTAACTTGCTCAATTGCTCAATTCGTAATACCTTGTTCAAACCTTTCATTTAAACTCTGTCGACACATATGTAAACTACTCCTTAGTTTTGCTATAGTTTTCATAGTTTTATGTTTTGGTGAAAATTTGTCCAAAAGTGAGCCAAAAGTTGTTTTTAATTAATTAAATACCAAAAAATAAAACTGAAAACAATGCTTAAGAATGCGTTATATTTAGCAATAGTCGAAGTGTTGAGAGATCTTATCAATGGGTCATCGGCTGAGAGATGCGAAGAATTATATCGATTGTCATTCGGAGCGCACTAGAGGTTCGTAAAACAATAATTGGTTTTAATTTATTTGTTTTGTTATTCAATCAAAAAGATTAAAATTGAAGCATGCTAGGTTAAGTTCGGATTATAAATATCCCAATTATATATATTTGTCAGAATTGGTCTGATAGATAGGTTGGTGGTGAGCTAGGTCATTCACTTTAAATAATTTCTATCATATTGATACAGAATATTGTTATGTTGCTTTTTCATAAGCATGATCATTGATCAAACATAATTCAGTATAAATAGCAAAGTAATTGAGCTTGATATTTCAAACCTTGAACAATTTTTAAACTTAAAAACTAAATAATTGCATTTAATGTAAACAAAACTTACAATTCTTGAGAATATCGAATGAGATGTAATCGGGAGAGAAGTGGTTTTGAGCGAAACTAACTTCCCTTTCTGTGCAACAATTAATGTGAAATTGTGTTAATATTTGTAATTTTTGTACTCATTTCAATCAATACAATAGACATAGAGTAATACCTTAGAGTTGATCGAATCGATTTCAATTCTATAGAACAGCATTTTGCGATAATTGGTTAAATACAAAACTGGATTCGAGTTTAGATTCGGTTCATAATAACCCGAATCGATGTTATCGAAGACATTGAGTTCGGATAACTTTCTTCTCTCGTAAACCATAATTCGGTCTTTTTGTGGACACGATTCTTGAAACTCGATTCCTGAGTAGTATTGATCTTAAATACAAATTAAATCATTTATAGACTTAGAAGTAATTAATCGAATAATCGATACAAACCCTGAATGAAGAAGAACTCTCCGTTATTATCAATTGTGAAAATGGCGTCAATTGGTTTCGAATAATCGATATTAATGTTAGAAAGTATGACATCGGTGTTGATTGGCTTTGGATTTGACCAGAGTTTGTCTTTGTCTTCACTAAATAGTGAACTTATGTTCATTGATATGTAGTTCGTAGAGCCGGAGGAATGCTATCAAACAATTTATTTAATTAGTGCTATTAAACATTGATCTATAAAATAATTCTTAGTTGACTCAAATTAGATTTATTATAAATTATAGAATTTAATCAATTATCTAAACATCTTATGTGACAAGAACAATTTTTTATTTATTTTATTAATGTTTACGTTTGTAAATAAGCTTTTTTATTATACTATTTTTTATAAAATTAAGTTTATTTATGCAAATAAATATTTTATGTATTAAATTAAAGTAAACTATAATAAACTAAGTTATAATATAATACTAAAATATTGTAACAAAACTTTACAATATATAACTGTAAACATATTCCGTGTCTTCAATGCACTCAATGTTAAGCTA
>JAQFXP010003598.1:0-12201 GCA_034693685.1 Belba bartosi | reverse complement strand
GAGAGAGAGAGAGAGAGAGAGAGAGAGAGAGAGAGAGAGAGAGAGAAGGAGAGAAAGAGAGAATCGGAATAATTTTCGCTGCGTTTTGATATCTGCATTAAAACACAAAACTTTTTTTACTCATTATCTGCAAAGATAGTGCGAACATAGAGAGTGAAAACGTAATAATTTATTTGAATTGAGCCAAAATCAAAACATGTTTAATAGCAAAGCGTATTGGACTGAACATTATGTAACCCAAGCCATCAAACTATATAAATATCTATATATAAGAGCTGTGAAACAAAAATTCTTGTTGTTGTTGTCTCTCTCGATATCAGCAATTATTCATCTTTTAAGTTGAGTTTAAAGAGAGAAAAAATATCAAAAAGCATAGTATAGTTGTAGTAGTATTTGGTTTTGATGTGCGTTTGCATCGAATCGACTTTTTAAAAATGGGCTCATTTATGAGATAAGCTTGAGTTCCATAATTGGTGGAAAAGCAAAGTTTGTTGCAATTGAGAGGCATTCGAGGCATTGGAAGCATTGGATAGAGAGAGAGCGAAGTTGCGAGAGATATGAAACCGATAAGAAGTGCACTTTGGCTTATCGGGACTCACAATCGGTTAAGATATTCGTGTGAGCGCTCAGAGAGACTTCGGTGCACTGATAGAAATTGCGATAATAATGGAACCAATCTTTTAGATCTCGGCTCCAAACAGGCGAACACACACTACAGACCATTTCGACTAACTATATGAGACTTTGATAAGAGTTGAGGAGAGCGAGAGAGCACTGAGAGCAGAAAGAGGCAGAACATAGTAACCGACATCATTTGGCTGCAGCACAGGCTCCCAATACATGACTTTTCTGTTGGATGCAGTTGTGCACTGTTTAGGCGTTCGGCGAAACACTGATACACAAACAGTCGATTCCCTCCGAACTGATCGCTAAGAGATTCGCTCAATATATGAGCAATAGTCAGATTAGAGATACGGAATATCTCACTTAAATGCATATATTCTTTAATAAAATCTCTCTCTCTCTCTCCCTCCCTCCCTCCCTCCTCTCTCTCTCTCTCTCTCCATATTTTTATCAAAAACTCTCTACCGATCTCTCACTCACTTCGAACTCCAAACACACCCAAAATATTCGTTCAGATTATTATTGATATAATATTCGTTTCGTCTGTTTTTCTCTCAATATTTTAATCTTTAATTCTCTTTGCGATTAGTCATTGATAACTGCATTCAAGTCTTAATTACAAAAATTGTTTCCTTAGACGACATATTTGGGCTAAAAATATGTCTTAGTATGGATTGGATGTGCAGTGAAATGCCTGTTGATCTCATGGATCGAATTGAGCTCTGAATAGATGTTTTTGTTGCTTCAAGAATCTGATAGAAAAAAAAGTTGTTATACTTTATAAAAAGTGTTTGAATTACAAGAAAAAAAATATTGTTTTTTTATATGAAAAGCCGAACAAATTATAGAAATAATTTATGAAAAATTTAGTCAAATTTTGGCAAAAAATATAATTCATTTTAACGTCAGTACTGATCCACACCTTATCATTAGTCTTGTGTAAAGAAATTTTTGTGTAATTTATATGTGAAATATATACACTTTCAACACAGCCGTGAATGCACAGGGAGTAGAGAGGGAGAGGAGAGGGAGCACAGGCAGGCATCCTCTCTGCCCAATGATTGCTCGTTTGATCTTTGAAACGATAATTGTTAGCTGAGCTGCCAGTGCTGTCTACCGAAACAAACCGGGCGTTGAGTGTTATTGGAAGCGCTGGCAAACAAAAACGTAAACGAGATTTAATGGTCAGACAATTGATGGGGACTCACGTTCTGGGAGGGGATAAAGCCGGTGGCAATTGAGCGCCTGCTGCTCACCACCGCTTATGCAATACGAGAGCACCAGTGCTCAATGCTCAAGGTGTTTCGCTCATGATATACATCGATATCACTTCATCACTACAGTCTAATCCAATTCAATCCCATTCTTATTCTAATATTGCTTTAACGCTGTTTTCAAACAAATTCTTTTCCATTGTTTCGCTTTTTCTCGTTTAGAAATTGTTTCTGAAATTAGATTAGATTAGGAATTAATACACCGAATGTCGGATACAATGAATAAATAATTTTTTGTTTATTTTTATATATACTCTAACGCATGAACACAGCGAACCGGTGCTCGACTGTGGATATCATAAAATATTTTTGTGTTTTTCTTCACATCTTTTCCTTTTTACAAGTTTTTTCATTGTTAGTATCAAAGTCTATGTTATAATTAAATCGATTTTTATATAAAATTTATTTTTTGTTTTTTTATTTCTCGTTAAGAAATACATTTCACATTCGATATCTAAAAGGAAAAAGTTTTTAAAAATAGTTAAAACGAGATATTCACGAAAATCAAATATCAAACTTAACTAAACCAACAAAACACAATATATGCCTGTGCAATGGTGTAATGGTGTAATGTCTGGCTAGTGTGCAGTTCGTGTTCTGTAGGGCTCTGATATTTCGAATCTGGTCGCACACTCTGTTCCCTAAGATATTGTTCGGCACACTTAAGACAATATCTTATGATTGTGTGCCATATCCTTATCGACAAAAATTATATATTTCTCTATAAACTCAATACCAAAACACACAACTATTGTGACCCAAACACTATCTCTATCTCTCTTTTCTCTCTCATTCGCTCTCGTATTGACTTTAAGCCCTGAAAGTTAGCATAACTAACAAACAATAGATGAAAAGTCGATAAGAAAATAATATTATTATATATTACTCGATATTACTGAGGCTTTTGTTGCCTCTACTGCGGTATTGGCGAAAACACAATACATTATTATTATTTGAATTCAATATCACTTTATATTATAGAGATTTTTAGCGATAAAATTGAAAAAAGTTTCGATCAAAAGGAAAATCTTATTTTTTGCTTAAAATAAATTTCGAAAAATGCATTTAAACACATATTTTCCTCAGTTTTGTTTGAAAACATTTTGTTATTATTTTTCAATTCGATAGTTTAGATAAGTTTTCATGACTTCAAAGCTCAGGTGTATTTAATATATTCCGTATAAACTGATATATTAGTTAAAGTATAAAATAGATAACAATTTTTTGCAACTAAAACCTATTTTATACTCTATATAAACATATGGAATGCATATATTTTCTGATAATATTTTGTTAGACTTTAAAAATTCTGATCAATTTATTTATTTTTTAAAAAATTAAATATTTTTTTCACTTATCTCTCACTGATTAACACCAAAATTGTATAAAAAATGAACTTTTTATCAATAGTTTAGTTAAGAGGAGACGACTTGAAAAAATGGATAGATTTGATGTGAGAGAGAAAAGCCAAGAATGAAATTACAAATTATTATGTTTTTTCACTACTAGAGCTCAAATATCTATAAAATTTTCATTGCATTTCATTTATTTCGAGAATAACTTAACTAGTTAACTATTTTTCAACTTCAAATAAATGATTAAGATCTTGAAATTGAGAGATGGAATGGATTTTAAATCTAAGCATTTACTCAATTAGTTTATTTAAACTTTTTCTTAATGCCAGCCAAACCATTCAAATAGTTTTTATTACTTTTTAAAGACATTTTTTTTATATTCGATTTCCGTTGCCTTCGTCTCTATGTCTGGTTTGTTGAAGAATTTTGAAGAAAAATTATTTTTCAATCAATTTGTGGTTTTTTTCGCGTTTTTTACATTTGTACAAGTCTTGTGTTCACACAGAGTTGGGTAATTTTATGAATTATTTAAATAACAACTTATTAAACAACTTGTTCTTACCTTTCAATTAGTAAATAATTATTTACTTCGAATGGCATTTAATCATTTGTATAGTTATCTAAAGCGAAAAAAATTGTTTTATTATTTGTTTTTCCCCCGAATCTAATTAAGTGTTTGAAAACTGAGTTATTTATTAATTAGTTAATGATTGAAAAGTTCAATAATATTTGCGAAAGAACTTACGAAATAAATTTGAGTTTAAAATTAAATTTGAAATTTTTAACACAAAGTTATGAAATCGGTTTGATTTCCGATCCACACCAACAAAAATATAAACTAATGGTCAGATTAAAAGTTATATATTTTTATATTAATCTCAATTTAAAAGTTGATTTAAATGCAATTTCTCTCTCTTTCGGTTAATTGATTTAATTAACAGTTAAATAATTTAAAATTTTTTGTGTGATTTCGGATATATTATATATATATTTAATGAACTTTATTTGGTTTCGACGTCACGTAACCACCAGATAGTCTACAGATAAGGACTTTCCAATCGTATCTATATTTCCCCATACGTTGACGACCACTACCACTGTATACGAGTGTTAATAATATTAAACATTAAATCGGATATACATTCGAGCAGTTGTTGAATTGAGCGAAGTCTCGGACCGAAACAAAATCTCATTTTTCAATCGCTTTCCCACTCTATCGTTGAGTGCAATCAGCTTTTCGGCGACACAACAGACGAGACCACAGTTTAAGCCATTGTCTCATCCATTCGACTCTAACTTTATTTCTCTATCATTTACTCTTCAATTAAATATCCGAAAGTATATCAAATATATCGATGTATGACATCAAATGTAATAATCATAACCCGAACTACCAGTGCTTTATCGGTTATTATAACTTTTTCGGTAGATTTCGAAGTTCTCTATCTATTTCTTCTTTCTGTTGGCGAAAAAAAGAGAAATAATTTTCAGATTAGGTTTGAATGAAAAATAGATTCTATAGAACACATTAAATGATAACAATTGCGATCATCGGCCTCTTGGCTTAATCGGGTGAAGCCATTTGGCAATATCTGGTTTACAAATATTAGATAACATTAAGATGTGCGCAGCCTTTCCTCTCTTTGCTCAGTCTATATACAATGGGTTCTCGTTATTGTGTCGACGACTCCGTTTTTGGATATATGTTTCGATAAAACAGTTTTTCTTACATTAAATTATGAGATAAACTAATATTTTTTTCTATATCTTCGGACGGGTTTTGCATTCATTTTTCTTTTCAATTATTAGCTAACTTACAGCTACTGGTGCTCAGACCTGGAGGTATTGTTCATTAAGATGTTCACATATACATACCTAATCTGAATAGAATGTTCGCTATAAACAGTAAATAAATAGCAATCTCTACTAACTCTAACCAATACTAACTGAACTGATATTCTGTGCGAACGACAGAAACTTATTGTTAAATACGAGTTAAAAAAATTTTGGCTTATTTTTTGAGTTTATTTAGTATTTTTGATGTTGTGTTTGTGTAAAGTGTTGTCGAAAGCGTATCAATAAATAACAGAACAGTATATATAAGTGGAGATCATTTTAGAGTAAAAGAAAAATTTATATAATATTTTTGCTCCGGTTTTATAGCATTATAGCTGCGAGAGAGTGTGTGTGAGAGAGCACTGGTAGTGTTGATGGTATGATGTTTATGGTGATGATGACTGGTATGCCTCATCCGCTATCACAATTGAGTCTCACTTATATTCCATATCTGCACCGGCCAAACACCTTGCAAACAAAAGCAGTGCCTGCCGTTCCCCACCAGCACAGATACCCCTCTCCATCTATAACGCATCCTTCGCTAACTCTCTCTAACATCTCTCTGTGCGCTCTCTTTACTCACTATTGATAATAATAACTATTCTATAGATATATCAGTAAAACCCAGTTAGATATGTGCTATCTCTGCGCTGCAGTCCTCCGAAAAGCAAACTTTTTTTACTCTCACATACTCTCTCTCCCTCTCCTGCACTGCCTGTGCTCTCCTTTGCTCGTGATGTTAGAGAGGCTGAGCACTAGCATCCAAGAAACTACTGGCAACGGGATTTGTTATCAAAAGGCGCCTGGAGTTTGCGGATGTTCACCAGCGATATGAGCGCAGCATCAAATAGATAATGTAAATGTACACTACATTCATATACTGGCGCTGAGATACCCGTGTGTTTCGCACTGTTAGCACTTCTAGTGATGCATTTTTTTGGTTATCTTGTCGTGCATTTAGTTCACTCTCTTCTATAAGTTAGCAATATATACCCCAAACAAAAAGTTCACTCAAATAAGTATTGGCAAGAGAGAGAGGGAGAGGGAGAGAGAGAGAGAGGGCGAGGAAGTGCGAGCGAGGGAGAGAGAGATGGGGAGAGAGAGAGAGAGAGAGAGAGAAAGCAGGGAGAGAGAGACCTAAACACCAAAACTCAATCGTCTTATTCTATAGGAACCAGTGATGCATTGCAATGCCAGCACAGGCAGCACAAGGAGTCAGAGTCATCATCATATAAACCAGCTTCAGGCGCTACATTCGCCAGAAATCTATGTCTTGCTAACTTATTGCACACATGAATCTACATAACATCCCAAACCTCCTAAACCTCTGTTCAAACTTGTATTAAGCGATTGGAAAAGCAAATTGTTTTCTCACTTTTATTCCTGATTTTATCGCCGGTTTCTGGAAATGTTCCGAATTCTCATTTAATACAATATTTTTATTTCAAAAATAATTCTAAAACTATTTCATCAGATGTTGTGCAAAAAAGCTTTTGGTCTTAAAACGAGTCCTTCCTTACAGTGCAAACGAATACTGTTTTTGTTTTTAATGTATCAATTAAGAGCTTAAATGGTCTCTCAATCACTGATATTCTTGTTTTGTTTGTTTTTGTTTCCAATTCATTGATATTAATTACATGAAAACATTTGAATGTATTGCGTGAATGAGTTCAACCCAGAGCTCACATTAAGAGCTGAGTATTGATTGGGTTAACAGTTCACAGATATATCGATAGCCGCAAAAATCAAATCAAATTTAATTTCAATTTTATTTGTCTTTCAATGTTTGCAATCAATTGAACTGTTTGCTCATAAGTTAATTAAATAAATTAAGATCTTGCTAAATGTCTTGGGTATTGTGTGTTTTATTTGATATTAGATGTAGTAATTAAATGACAACAAAATTTTAGGCAATATTTTTCAACACTTTATAATTGTGTCAAAAGTTTTTTTTAATGAATTAGATTTGTAACTATTTAGGACAGAGATTTAACAAAATAATAATCTTTAAAATCAGAATCAAATTTAATTTGTCTGCAAAAACAAACAAAACAAAAATCAAATGTACTTGTTTAGAGTTTAAATCAAATCAAAAATTTTGAAATCATATAAATGTTATTATCGTTCAAAACACTCGACAGACTTGAAAACATAAAATACTTTTCAATTCGAGATTTTTAATCAGTTTTATTGAATTAGTTTTTTAGATATTTATATTAATCTAATTTTTTTTAATTAAATAATTATATTATGAATAAACTAAAAATATAAAACTTAAAAATAAATTGATTAAAAAATTTTAATTAAAACTCAAATTTCAAATTTCTTAATCGTATCAATATATGGTGTCGACTGTATTGATGAAAAGCTGTTATCCGAGTAAAGAGTTTTGGGTTGTCTTTAATTGTTCGGAACTATCATCAGATGATAGTTAGTTGAGAATGAATTTCTTATAACACTTTACTGATGTTGAGCTCATTTATAAGTTGTATAATATATTTGTTGCTCTTTTTTATAAAGTGAAAAAGTGCTGAAAAAAACGCCAACAATGTATAGACTTAAACATAATATATTATAAATCTAATTTATTGATATTTTCTCGGCTAACAATATCGCCTATTTTGAGGTCATTTTCTCTCTTCATATTTCTTTTTATTTTAATAGCATTTGATCTAAAAAAGAAAAGAAACTAAAGAATTGAATGAAAAATCAAAAGTTTTGATACTTTTCTTATATAATTTCGCTGTTCTTCTCATATACAGCAATGTATAGTAGTATTGGAAATGAAAAGCGAATGAGAGTATCATTTACTCTCAAACTGATACCCATATACAGCACTGTAAGAGCACATAGAGAGAGCACAAGCACATAGCCATAATGACAGTTTCAATTCTTTCGGTTCTAAATGAGTCAAATACTTGACTCCTTTTTAACTTTTTCATTGGTTTTAAGTTTTTCTCTACTCGTTCTTTAATCACACAATTCAACCGTTTTTTAGTTCTTCTGATCTAATATCAGTACAATATCGAAGAGGGAATCGATTTCTCACTTAAATGTAATTTATAAGCTAATGGAAACCATTGTACGAATCTATACACAACCATAACAGTCAGTCCCCGTTTAACATACCATTCAAGCTCTCAGTCAGACTTCACAATTGAATTAATCGTCGACTTCTCGAAAACCACTTCACTATAAGATATTACAATTTGAATCAAGTGTTAGATCTATAATCTTATAATTAAACAATTTTCAAGACATGTGTTCATCAAATGTCGACTATATTATAGCGAAAATATGAAAATTGAATTTTGTTATTGTTTATGAGTTTATTTATTTATTTCAGATAACTTTAATGATAGCTTATAGCAAGTTTCATTATACGGACAATCTGTTTCCGCTTTATTGAAATTAGAAAATAGCAGGATTTGACTGTAGGTGTGATGAGAAAAATCAGCGAAAAAATAGTATTTTATGCAAAGTTTCAACTCTTATCTCCAATTCTACAAATGTGTAAATTTTTCTCTCTTTAAAAAAAGCAAAACTTTAATATACTATTGAATAGCTGTATATTTATATATATAGCTATTTTACACTATTTTGTTGTATTTCTAGTGACACACAATGCGATCCAAACAAAAGTTGCTTTTTATATGAGAGAGTGGGTGGGGAGGGAGGAGAGGGAGAGAGAGAGCAGTAAAAGTAAATCAGTTGTACATTCATTCTGTCTCTTCGTCTGCATAGAGAGTGAGAGAAAGGCTTTGATTCAAAAATGCGATTTTCACTGAAAATATATGAGTTCTTCTGATTGATAATAGGATAGAGAGTGAGAAACTGTCGGCCCGTATGCGTATATCTCTTTATACTTTACGTACGACTTGTGTTATCAATATCTCAATTAAAGCCATCCATTAATTCCAAACATTTAAATCCTTTTTTTTCTATTCGACACAAAAAAAAGTAAAAGACTTTTCATGAAATGCATGATTTGTTTGTTAATTCTTAATTTTAATCAAATAAAATAAAGTTAAATAAAATAAAAATAAAATAGAATGCGCATTTAATTATAATGTTCACAAATTTTAAAATTAAATTCAAGATTTTTATGTCTGAATAAGAGAAAAAAAAATTACAATATATTTCATCTATTCATAGTTTGTGTGAAAAGATTAAAATATATTTTTGAAAAGGAAATTCTTTTTTGCACAAACAAATTCTACGATAATATACTGTAAAAATCATATATAAATGTTGTGCAGAATATCTATTGCATTAGCAATAATGAGCCGCACTATTCATAATAGAGAAGCAGAAAAATATATTTTATCTGTAGAAAAATTTTGCTGTGCATAGAGATATCAAAGTAGTGCAGAGGCAGAGCACTAGTAGTTTTCAATCCAAGTTGAAAATTTATCGGTAGATCTCTATTTCCCCTTTAACTTAACTGTAAGCAAAGTGTGTATTAGACTGAATACTGGCTCTGTATCACATATATGAGAGACTATTATTCAGTTTAGTTTGTGTTTTGGGCTTTTCTGCAGAGCTCTGGTCATTACTTTCATCTAATAATCATTTTGTGTGATTAGGCTTTTAAATAACTAATAGATTTTAAACTCTGCAGACTTACAATGAATAGTCGCTTTTAAACTATCTAACTGTCCCACCCATTCACTTGATTTCTATGATGATGATGATGATGACTGTGCTGATGATGAGCGCAACCACTTAAATGAGCCTTTAGAACAAGTATATGTATGCTTGATGCTTGTGCCTGTGCCTCTGCTTGCTTGATTCTGCTTACTTGTGCCTCTCTTTTGCCTCTCTTTCTCTCATGCCTGTGCCTGTGTCTGCCTGTGCCTAAAGGACGGATAGGCCAATGATACCAATGAACAAGCAATAAAAGTAATGGCAAAATCACCTCTCATGTGCTCTCTCTTTCTCTCTCTCTCTCTCTCTCTCTCTCTCTCTCTCTCTCTCTCACTCCCTCTCCTCCCTATCCTCCCTCTCCACTACTCTTTTAAGTTAAATCACTTGTATTTTTAAATTAAGAAAAATGTTTTAAAACTTTTTCTCGTTTCTTGTCAGCCATTTCTTCGCTTATTTTGTCGAATAGAAAATTACAGATAAGGCGTGAGTTTAGAGAGAAATAGTTAAAACTCTCTTTAAATTATATAAAATTCTAAACTAAATTCAATTTAATGCTATTTTAGATTCCAGTGTAGAATCATTTGTATTGTTATCTCGAAACTATTCGTTCTCTAACATCGACTCTCTGTTTGCCATTTATTTATTTTAATCGTCGCAAACAATAATTTCGTAAATGATTTGATTTTCAACTTTGATATGAGCTCTAAATCTCGTCGTTTTTAATTAAGTCGATTAGCAATAGAGAGTGTATTTTATTTTCGTTAATCAATTCTTGTGTCCAATGAGTCCTACATTTACTGTATTTTTAGAATTGAATAATAAAAAAAAGTTTGTTATCGTCTATAAATAATTATTAAAATTTATTAATGTTTTTCTAATTATATGTAAAAAAGTTGACATAATCTGACAAAGACTACTGATATTCAATACTTCTTTACAGCCAATAAAACTGCCTTGTATAAAAATGTATAAAATTAAAAGAATATTTCATTACTCATGTGTCTGAACGACAGGCAGACATACATTCCGAACAGTGAGAGATAGAGAAAATCAATTAATGACTGATATATTTAAAATTCCTATTAAAACCAAAAGACTAAAAAAATGTCTAAAAGAAATATTTTTGATTTTGGTATTTCATAAAAGATAAATTTAGTAAGCGCAAGAAAAGCTATATACAATAAAAATCATATAAAATAATTTTAAGGATCAGTAAAGTGTTTGACACAACATATGTTTTGAGAGACTAAGAGATGAGTTGAGGAACAAAGGGATGAGAGATTGACAGCTAGTGCGACAATCGTAATGAATTACAAAAAAATGCCTTTATACTTTTGTAAACTGTTGTTATATCACAAATATGTGGCGAGAGAGTGAGTGGGAGAGAGAGTGAGCGAGAAAGAGAGATTGGAGAGAGAAGGAGAGAGATGCGCAAAACTAAAAGATAACAATAGAGTTTAATAATAAAGTGGTGGCAATTGGCGTTAGGCGTTATGTGTAATGTAGTGTTGGCTGTTGTGCTACCGGCTGTTGTGTGGCTGTCTGTGTGTGTATGTGTGTGTGCGAGCAGTGTGTATGTGTAGTGTTGGCTCATCTAAGCCTTATCGCGCTGAGTCAGTAGATGCCTAAACCTGCTCTGGGATGCCCTAAATAATATCCTGCTCAACACTCACATCCTATTGTGATTTATTGAACCTCTCTTTTCAACTAATCGACGAATTATTCACCGGTTTATAACTTATTATTATAACGATTATTATTTATTTTATAAGTTATATAATAGTCATGTTTTAGAATCTGTTATAAATATATTGATTCAATTTTTCACTCATTTATCAGAACAAATAAATTTTTATTGTTTTCTCAATACTTTGCTTTTTTGGATATTCGGATAAGAATTTAATGTTTTGTTTCCTCGAAATAATGTTTTTAAAAATTCTTATCATTCAATTAATTTACGATTTTTGGCGACAATTTATCAATTTTTATGATAAATATGTACAATATTATTTTTTAATTATAGACAAAAGTTTTGAATTACGCAATAGGCTTTGAAACTAAACTAGGATATTTATAACTTATAATATTTCTGCCAATAAAATTAAATCTGGTCAAAAAAAATTATCAAAACTTTTTTGAAACAATACTCGTAAAAAACCAATCAATTTATTGATTAATTAGTTTTGATAAATATGAAAAACGATAACAAATGTGGACGAGAAAAAAATTCATAACAGATATTGAAATATATATTATAATCGCAATAAATAATTATATTAATTATTTGTCATTTTTCCGGTCGTTCAGTTTCACTGCATTACTACTAAAAATCAAAGCTTTAATTTGTGCACAAAATGATTATCATATCTGTTGTGCCCAAAAATTATTGCATACCTTATTAGCAGTCGTATTGCTCTCTCTCTCTCTCTCTCTCTCTCTCTCTCTCTCTCTCTCTCTCTCTCTCT
>JAQFXP010003597.1:0-12203 GCA_034693685.1 Belba bartosi | reverse complement strand
CTCTCTCTCTCTCCTGCTCTCTCTCTCTCCTGCTCTCTCTCTCCTGCTCTCTCTCTCTCTCCTGCTCTCTCTCTCTCTCTCCTGCTCTCCCAGAGCAATGCAAATACCTTTCTATAAGTAATAAACCAAATCACGCCATCAAACACTTCCGCATCAATTCATGAATTCTCCTAAAATTTTTGATAGCATTAATAATGCATTCGATTTATAACAAAAAACAAAACACAAAGTGATGACTATATTTCCGACTATTTCTCAATAATTTTTTCTTTTCTTCATAACAAAAATACTATTGCTCTGAGATTTTAATTGATATAAAAAAATCATTGAAAACTTTGTTATAAATAGTTTAGTTTTTCATTTTAGAACATTTACATAAATTTAGAAAAGTTTTTATACTTTTAGAGCTTAACTATAAATATGATTATGAATATCTGGTTACTTATATAACAATTCAAAATATCTTTATTTAAAAAAACATTAATATAAGTAAGATATCGACCAAATGTCTAATTATGGGCTATTTTGAGCAAAAGTTATTTTCGAATCGAATTTAATGGTTATAATTTGGAATTAAATAAAACTAATGCTTATTTTAAACTGAAGTCATAAAAACTGATATAATATTTAAGACTTGTGTGGAGTGGAAATGAACGAAAGGTATAATAAAAACTAGTGCTTTCACAAACATAAAAGATAATAATCAAAATAAAGCCATCAAACGGTCAATTGTTATAATTGGCGATTACTGTATATAAGTTTTATGTGAGCTTTCGATCATTAAATTAGAAATATAATCATTAACTCATTTCATCACTACTCCTATGGTTTTTCAATTTTTAAATAGCAAACACTTCGCAATACTTATGGCTTAAACTTGAATTGTTTTTCAAATTATTGATTATTTAACAAAGTTAAAGTGATTTTCAAATAATTTTCTTTTTTATGTGTTATTTGTTTTATTTGTTTGTTTTGTGCAATTTTATTAATACACAATAAACTTTTCAATCTTTGCTATATTTTCTATAAATTTTAGCTTTTATTATGTATTTTGTTTTCCAAAAACTTTTTAGATAGTATAGCATATCTTTGGGATATTACTGTATAGTAAGCTAATTGTTATTCAATTCACAAAAATTAGAAAACTATTTTGAAAATTTTTTTTAATTAACTGTAGATCAAACAAAATTTTTAAGTTGTTTTTATTCATATTTCGGTGAAAATTTGTTTTGGGAAAAACTATTTTTGCAAATAGAGTAAAGTTTTAAATATAATTGTTTTTGTTTTAAAATCTGTATTTTTTTGTTAAATGAGAGATTAGAAAATAGTAAAATATTTTATTATGACAGTTTAAATTGAAAAAAAATTAAACGTTTGGAACATTTTTCGGTTGAGCTGTAAGAGAAAAAGATTTACTTTAAAAAGCGATTAAAAAAGTTTATATAACTTATGAGTATTAAAAGCTAAGCAAATGGAGCAACAGTTGAAAAATAGTAGAAATAGTCGTAATAGAAGTTGACTGACCTATCATAACAACTGGAATTCGGCAAAATTGACACAAAAGTATGTGTTTGTGATGTAAGCACTTCTGGTCCACAATTAATACACATCTGCAGAAACAGTTCCAGAGATGGAAAGCGAGACAATCGCTAATAAATACCTGAATACTAGAGCCAAACAATTATTCGAAAGCATTGGTCTTCACTTCTCGTCTATCCGGCACTCGATAATCGTCTTAATGATTGTTTTGGTGTATTATTACGAGCAATCATTATTGTGGCCCAAATGCCTCCACCCCTACACCTTCTGCCACTTAGCACCCCTTCCACTCCCCAAATGATTCTTTAATATATGTTTTGGTCGGGAATTACTCGAGAAATCACGATTTGACTGATATAATGGCTACCAGTCGTACGCTTTCATGACTCGTCTATAAAACGATAGCTAAGTTCGCCTAAAGGAATGAATTCTAATTGACTGGTCTATAGTGAAGAGCACCAGAAGATAGAATTTTCAAAACTGACTCAATCTCTGTTTAGATGAACTTAAAGTTTGCAAATGTTTGGTCTATTCCTCGAAAATATATTTAAAACATAAAGAGAGTTATTGAGTAAATATGCGATTTTGGCAAACACTGGCATTTGTGCCAAAAAGCGTTTCACAGTTCGCTGACGGCCCGGATCTGTCCGATAGAGTGGACATGCATTTGTGAATGCGTCCCAAAGCCAAGCCATCACCGTATCTTCACTCGAGTCTGGCGTCCAAACGCCTGAGTCAAGCGACTGATCGTTTTGCCGGTGCTCTGACTGCTAGGAAGCGGCCAAAGGAGCCGGCATTCGAGTGTCTCAAAGAGGCAGAGATAGGCATTGATAGCATAACTCTCACTACTGTCAGCAGTGATTGAGTTTCACATTTCACTTGCGCTCATATTCTTGTGCCAGACCTACTGGAACTAACCACAGACTGGCATCGGTGGCGACAAACACTCACCGATTCGAACCATTTGATGCCAACAGACAATCAAACAGAAGACTAACTGAAAGACAGAGGAATTCTAACATAACATACAGAGAAGACAAGACTTAGTAATTAGATGTTCTGTAGTGTCATAGTAGTAGTATTAGTAGTAGTAGTGGTGGTAGTACTGTAGTGCACGTATGGGGACCGGCGGATCGGGCCGTTCATTTTCTCGTCATTCGTCACCCTTTATGAGTTATCCACAGTTGGCGTAATTCCAATCATTTATTTAAGCGTTTAGTGCGACTACCAGTGCTGGCAGGAGTGGTACACAGAGTGATGGAGAAAGTGTCGACACATCCAAACAATTGTCAATACAATGAAAGCATATTATAATAAGTGATAATAAAAAATAAATCGTAAAACAAAACTATGGCTACACTTCACTTGTCATCTCTAGCACCGGCAGGAAATTGTGCTCAACAATAGACAGCAAATTATTATTCAAAGTGATGCTAAACACGAGTATTGCTATTATTACGATCACATCAATGGGACAACTGGTCATTAGGCTTTCAATACCACACAGAGAGACACTGAGAGATACTGAGGGATACTCTTAACGTGCCTTTCGATCGAAAGCGCTTTTAAGTTAGGACTTAAGATACCTAAAAAATTGGTGTCTTTGCCACCTATTTCTCTACACTCAATGCCATTTAACACATTTTCACAAATTTTTATGCTTTGCTAACATTTTTCAAATACTGAAAATTTTTGTCTTACCTTTGAATTCGTGTTCGCAAAATAAAATTAATAGTATTTTTAAAGTAAGGCTTTTGATACGGTTTTTCTCAGAAATTCTTTTTCTGAACTCAAATTAGTTTACACTTTATTTATGCAATTTTTATCAAAAGTTATCAAGTAAAGTTTAGTCGAAATATTTGTCATATAAATACTATTGTAAAAATTAAATTTTTCATATAAAAAAGATTAGTCGATCAAAGGTTATAAAATGTTATAAATATTTTTAAAAATTTATTTTAAAAAACTTCGTTTACTAAAAAAATTAAAATAAATTAAACTACTTGATAAATTTTAGTTATTTAAAAATTTTGGCGGGAAAATAATTAAATCAACTTTACCTTTAGAAATTATATAATAAAACCATCCTTGTTTTGAAAGCACTTAATCCCCACCTCTTTGTTGTATAAATTTATATAACGATAATTTCTATTAAATCTATAAATTTAAAATTTCAGACTTTTCGGCACAAAGTGTTCCGGGTGTTCTCAAGGAATATTACCAACAGACCTGGTGCGGAGGGCCCGGAATAAAGTATTTCACCTAAAATGCTTCACATGTCTGGTTTGTCGAAAACAGTTAAGCACTGGTGAAGAGCTTTATATACTCGACGAGAATAGATTTGTTTGCAAAGAAGACTATATGACGAGTAGGCATAATCAAGGTATGTCACCCTTTACTCCCTTTACTATTCGCTTCCAACACTTTACCAAAGCGTGAGAATTGAATCAAAAGACGTGATTTAGAGTAGGTTTCAAATACACATTATATTGTTTGCAACCAATCTCTCAGTGAAATGTATGATAAAAGCAATTGTAAGGCAATACAAATTAATGTGGCTTTAATTGGCACGCAATGCAATAAAGCACCCGAACATAACCACCACAACCACACCTCTATTTTGCAATTTATAAATACTGTTAACGTGTATCACAAGTTGGAAAGTCATTCGTAAAATATCTAATGTATTCTTGTTTTTCTGCTTAAAATCGAACCATTCATAACAAGTCTTACAGTTTTGCCTTTGAATTGAACTTTTTTAGTCTTAAATATTTTTGTTCTTATATTTTACTCTATGTTATAAAATGTATTTTTCATTTATATAACATTCGATGAGTTATATAATTTGAGTTTTTTGTGTATATTTAGTCGATTTGTATATACAGTTTAACTGTTTTGTATTGACACAGAGATTACATCTGAAGTATAATAACATTTCATAACAAGACATGAAGACATGCAAACATATGCAAACACATGTAGTTATGACAGAAGGCATTCAGAATTATAGTGTATACACGAAATGCATTAAAAACAATGGAAAGCAGTGGCACCTCATGTCTCATATGATGGACTCATTCTCTCTCAACACTCAATAGTGGTTTTGATAGCAATAAAACAGAATCTCAATTACGAACAACACTATTGATTTGTGGCCAACACTCTCTATGAGTATACTATGCTATCATATATGGCCAGAAAGGAAAAAATAAAAGTTAAACTCAGGCATAAACCCAAACATTTGGGGCTGACATAACGTGGAGTATAGGATCAGTTTTGCCAGCAGTTCGATGAGTATACCTTTGCTTTGTGTCGAGAGAATAAAGTTTAGAATAACTACAACATGAAAGTTGCTATTCTCTGTTCTATGTTATGTTGTGTTATACAGCAGTACAGTAACAGTGCAGAACAGCTAGTGCAGAGATAGAACTGCTAAAACATAGCACATATAGCATAGATGTAGTGTTGGTGCACACCGTTGGCTATTTTTCCCACGCTTGAGAAGTAAGCATTCAGACATTCAGAGTTAGTTCGTTTCATAGTCTTAAAGCTCTCTTTTTGTTGCTTTTCGCTGCTCTACAGAATCAAACTCTAACTCTAACTCAAACCTAATATAACATACAGTATAAGTATAAACCATATGAAACCGTACGCCCAGTGCTGTGTACAGTATGTATTGCTGCCGATCAGAAAATATTGGCTGCCATTGAGTTTAGAGTTAGAGAAGCCTTTACTCTGGCTCTGGAAGACTGTGCAAAGTAGAGTATTCCGTACATACTGTGCAATACATCGTACATAAAATAAATGCCTGTCTATTATATGTTGGCCTTTGTTTTCCATAGCCTTTGTCGTTAAGGCGAAGTTTTTTGCTGTTCAACAATGCGCTCACATTTAGATTGCAGTTAGCGTTTAGCTATCGATTATCTACTTATGTTTGCAAACATTCAACTTCTTCACTGAATTTCAATGAAAAAACTAAAAACCCATATCTGAGTGAAAGAGAGTGAAGAAAAGGGTTAATAACATGTTTAAGCCTAAGGTAGCCAACACTTGAAGCACTAGAACTGTGTTTCTCTTATTTATGCTTTTGTTTAAATGATTATCAATGAATGATTCAGTTATTCAGAGATCACTCTCTAATAACAATCAGCTCTCTTTGGGTGGCCTTAAGATTATTGTTTATTATCTATTGAATCCTCTTTTTTACACCACTTGTAAGACGACAACAATTTATGAAATTTATGACAACTCTTTGTATTCACAAAAATTTATTTTTTCCTTTGTTTATACATAAACTATAATCCAATTTTACGCAATGATAGCATATAACTCAGTTAATAATCATAATTTTAAAATACAAACATCTTGATTTTGGAAAATCAATTTTGATTTTTGATTTTTTTAGCAAAAAGTTTTTAAATATCTTTGCTTTATTAATTTTATTAATTTGTTTTTTGTAGTATTCAATAAATTAATACAAGTTAAAATTATAATTATTATTATTGAAATAATTAAAACATATTTAGTTTTAAATAGATTTGATTAAAATATAGAAATTATTTTAATTTATGTAAGAATCTTTGATAAATAACTAAATACGACTAGACTTAAGAATTATCAAATTATTCTATAAGATTCAAATTTATTTCTTCAATAAATCATAAAATTATTTTCGATAATTGCCATTAATTTGTATTTTCCAAAACAAAATTTGTTCTTAATTTAATACAAGTGAACATTAAAGTCCATTAATTATGAATTAATATTAAAATATGTCCAATAAGAAAAAGTTCTAATTAGAAATGTTGGGCACATAATGATTGCGCACATATTTCTAACCAATGGTTACTTTAAAATTTTATAATAACTTAATAATTACTATCTATTCTAATACAGAGTAATACTTCAAAATTCTAATAATTGCCAAAAAAGTCTTAAATTCTTGTTATTCGCTACACATTTCCTGCCAATCCCTAGAAATTCTTTGTTACAAACTTTTCTGTTAATTAATAGCCGAAGTGTTTCAGAGTTTCAAAAACAAAACTCCAATTAGAAAAAGGTCAGTGAAAACGAACTCTCACTTTAAGGCAATTCTTCAATTAATTCTGTACTTCAATTCAGTTCACTTTTTGTTGTTTTGGTTTCTATTTTATTTAAATTACTTAATAATCGTTTATTTTGTCAACTAATTACAAATTGTTTTCATTTGAATATATTGTAACCAAATATTTATATAACTATTTCTAAAAATTTCATTAAATATTAATTCACAAATAGATTCAGTAAAATCTGAATAAACTTGAATACATTCTTATACTTTTCAGTGCCTTTAATGCTGTTTTCAGTATTATTTATCAATTAATCAAAACCGAAATAATGATTATTTTAAGTAAATTTCAAATAAATTCAGTAAAAATGCTATTTTATGCCATTTCTCATTCCAGTATTAATTCAATGATGCATTGAATTGAAATTTTTTCTTTTTGACTCAGTATTAGTGAACAGAGTTTTCAATGAGGAATGACTTGGTTTGACACTTACAAACATTTGATCTTTGGTTCAAAATTCTAAGTCATAAAAAACTAAAAATAATTTGGATTTTCTGCATATGTTATCAATAATTTGTCATTACATACAGTGCGAGAGACTTAAAACAAACAAAATTTTATGTAATGTTATGTTACGTTATCTGAAAATCTTGTGTCGGTTTTGATGAATCACTTGAAATATCGATTTAAAAATCGGATTCATTTGATGCAAAATTTACATTTTATATTATTCGGATATTTTCACGTTTAGATTTATTTGGTTTACTGTTTAGATAAATAAGGGTAAGGACTGTAAGGACTCGTCGCAGTGAGTGGAGAGGCAGCACAAGATTGAACGCTTGTGTACTCCTATTATCATATAATACTAATACTGTATAACTTGTATAATAGTCTGCTCTCGAAATCATGAATTTGTTGAAACTAAAGCTTAGCAGAGAATTAGTGTTCAGTAAGTTAGTGGCAAAACATTTTGATCTCGATTTTTCGCCAAACTTCACTTTTTTCTTCACTACACACTATAATTATTTTTTTAGACCAAACTTTAAAAAAAAATTTGGCAAAAGTTTTTATTATTATTAATTAATAATATGCTCATCAGAAGAGACCAAACACTATAATTACGATCAGTGATGGACTGATGGTTAGTGATGGCGAACACTTCGTGGTTGCCATCAATTCACCTTCTGGTGCTTCCATACAATTAATCCAAAGGCTACTGCATTTCCAACCGATAGTCAAGAGTGAACTACAAAATCATGAGTTTCGGCTACTATTTAGAAAATTTTAAACTTTTCTAAGACTTGTATTTATACATTAGGTTTGAGAACTCATCTTAATTCTAGTCCTAACCTCAAACCAGATATTAAACTCAACCCTCTATTGTCGATATAATGATGGGATATATCTTTGATGTTAATACCAATAAAAGAATATATATATATATATTCTCTACAATGAATATAATATATTATTCATTTAAAATAATTTTTTATTTTGTTGGAAATCCATTAGTTTTATTACTACTGTTCTGTTCTCTTCAATCAAAATATCGTTTTTTGAATTAAGTATAGTTTAGTTTTTATTATTTACAATCAATTTATTAGGTTATCTGCAAATAAAATAAAAATAAGATTTTGTGTTGACTTTTAATTTTTTTATATTAATATTAATATATTGAGAAACAACTGAAAAGTTTGTTCACAAGAATTGGTTGCAAACGAGAAGCGAGTTCTGAGTTCTGATCGAGACTTTAAATAATGTATTGCGGAAGCGATAACTGAGTGTCCGAATGGATTCTCACACACAGTGATACCTGTCAGCAATGTGAGCACCAGTACGAGCGCCAGTACGAGTGCCAGTACGAGCACCAGTACCTCCTATGGTTCTCGGTTCTTGATGTTCATATCCACAGACAGTCAGAACTTGTTCACTTCTATCATCACAAAAATATTACAAACATTACGCTATCATTGAAAACATTTTTAGTGTCATTCACAGACGAAATAATATATTATATCTGATATATAATTCATGGGTTTTTGGCTCACATTTTGATCGAGTGGGGGATCGCACGCGAATGGACTCGAAATAAAAGTATTTTTAAAGTGAAAAATGTTCATTACTGCCGGTCCTCTGATTAAATGCCCGACTATTTGCCGACTCTATGATAAAACCGGTGCACAAGTGAAGTGAAATGATTTTGATTTGCGTTTCGGTCATTGAGTTGACGTGAAAACAGAGAGAAATGATTTTTTTGGTCATATATTACGAGTTGATTGTAAGACATACACAGAATAGTCCAAAGTTTATGGATAATAAAAATGCCTAAGGATTTGGTTTGGCGTTCGGCACAACCGCTTAGTTTATTGTATATTAGAAACCATACATTTCCACCACATCTACAGTATTAATACAACTGTAATGTTGTCTATGTCTGACATACTGTACATTCTGTACACACTGTTGTACATCATTTGCAAAATGTACTGCTGTTCAGATCCGGCTTCACTTTTTATGATCGATTTGTTTTTCTTATAATACTAACTAATACTCAATAATAAGAATAATAAGGTTTTTGAGCCCTTAAAAAGTTGTGATAAACACAAGACAAGACAAAACACAAAACAGATTCTCTCTTCTCCTCTCTTCTGGTTCCCAATTTGTACCTCACCTTCGGATCCATGTAATCCATAATTTCAATTGTTTTACTGTCTTTCCAGTACTAACCGGTGGATCTCCCGGAGAGCCAGACTTAGACGACAGTATAGTTAGTCCTCCAGAGCTAGACATCGGACCACATGGGGCCGACTCTGACCACGAAGACGATAACCTGTTAGGCATCGGACCTCTGCCGTCGCTGAGCAGCATCGGTCACGGCTCGGGTCATCATTCAGCGATGATGTCAAGCAAGAGCTCTCCCATGTCTGCCAGTAGTTCGATGAGCGACTCCGGTATTAGTGGCCCGAATGGAACTAATGGCGGCACTGACCCCACATCACCGACACACGCCTCGGGTTCAAACAGTGCGGGCAATGACGAGAACCAACCGGGAGGTACGAAACGAAGAGGTCCGCGAACTACCATCAAAGCCAAACAATTGGAGACATTGAAGGCCGCGTTCGCCGCAACACCGAAACCTACGCGACATATAAGGGAACAGTTGGCTCAAGAAACCGGATTAAACATGAGAGTCATACAGGTATGGCAGAGGCATTTCGTTTACTATTTAACTGTATTGACTGCTGTGTTATTTAATGCATTATCATAGCAGCCATAGCATCCATACCGGGCTATAAGTCACTCCTAAGTCCGCCTCAGGAGTGAGATCTCAGATCGAGACATAAATTATGCTCTGAATACCATTGAATAGCTCTGAATACCACTGAAAAAAGAATTATTATTTTTGAAAAGTTGGGGCCTTTGATAAGTGACGTTATGCGTCAGTTGAAGGGTTCATAATTTCGGTTTATCTGTAGGCGCTCTGGAGCTCCAGAGCGGTAGAGCTGTAGAGGTTGTAGAGGCTGTAGAGGCTGAGACGCACCTCATATTATTGCCAATTTACATGTCAACTCTTGAGGGCAAACCATAACCATTCCAACAACATACACATACATACTGTGTGTAAACTCACTTATGTATACTCTGTGTGCAGTATAACATCGAAACCGAATTTGCATATTATATAACCAAAACTTTTTTCTCGCTCTGATGTGCGAAAAAAGAGGAGAAAATGGAAAATCTTTGATCGAAAGCAAACAAATGATTTTGAAACGTGTGTTAGAGTTAGGAAAAGCGATGTATTGTAATAGTTGTGCAAAACTAGAGACTCGAAGCGAACTCGCATTTGTGAGATCTGATTAAATTCATCAAAACGTATAAATGTTGTCGCTTTAGGGCCGAGTCGTGTATCACTTCACTGTATCGCTACTACTACTGACAGCACTGGCAGTAAAGCTAAAGCTAACCTAACGCCACATCAACTGTAGGGAACTTTTGAGATATCTATCACCCAAAAGCTCATCTCTTCTCTGCTCTGCTCTTTACTCAGCCTTTTGTTATTATAGACTATTCGATGGCTATATTTCATGGCGACTGTCATCTATGCTGTTCATACTTGTGCTCAACACTATTGTATGCAAAGCAAAGGCTAATAATAATAGATTGTAAGGCAAATGCTAACCGATTCTAAAGATTGAGTGTATTTCAAATGCATTGTAGACATAGTTTGCTCTCAACTAAAGTTAATATGCATTTTGTTCACTGTTTCACCAAACTATAGAATCGAGTCACACAGAATCGAAAACACATACAACACAACACAACACACACACACACACACACACACACACACATCCACACACTTTCTCTCCCACACAGCCATAGTCATAGTCATAACCATAGAGCCAGCACTGGAGGGGATCTCTCTTTTTCTTTTTGACTTAAGCGGCGGTAACTGTCGGTTGCAATTGTTCGGCTCAAACGATACTCCGATTCCTCTCTGATGGCCACTACTGATAGTGGCATTGCTAGAGAGAGGCACAGAATGGCAGAGTTGAGACCCACAGATATGCGCCAACTAATGCCAATACAGTATTTCAGTATTACTCACTTATATCTCGTACACAATACTCACTATTACTTTGCTAAAGTCAGCCAGACTCTCTCTCTCTCTCTCTCTCTCCCCTTCTGCTCTCTCTCTCAAAATTAAGAAGACTTAAGCACAGGGAGTAATGGAGGAGAGGGAGAGTTTGTGAGCCCTTCTAATCGTGACTCTGTTTGAATGGTAACAAAAATATTTAACATTGTTTTCATTAGTGCGGTAGAGCTCCAGCAGTGAATGAGTAGAACTTTTAGAACACATTCTTTAGTCTCGAATATTATCTGTTCTGGTCTTGTGTTTCGAGTATCTACTGGTTCGGCAACACTTACGCCGCATTGGTTTCCTGGTATGCGAACACAACTTCTACACAAACTATTACTTTCACTACAATTAAACAATACATAACACATACACTACGGCACAGACTACTGGATCGCATCACTCTGTCATGTTATGCATGTTTTACACGCGTTTGGAGTAACGCGTTATTTGCAATGAATGAGAGACTGAATTTGAGGAGAAGTGTGACTATACTTCAAGCCATTAGTGGCTATCAGACAATCGCATCACAAACTCTCTCTTAAATTCTTCTTTCGCTGCATTTTTCCCTATTATGTGTTTACATATGTTATTCCGCTTTTCGCAAATATTTTTATCATAAGTCATACCAGTTTTGGCTTAAGCCATATAATGGGCTTTACAAACATCAAACATCAAACATACCAAACACTCAAACATTATCCCTCATTATTCCATTTGCAAACTTACTCTACATTATATACTATATCAATACTTTTGTACTGTAATACTCAGTAGGTAATAGTTCACACAATTAGTTATCAGTTCTTCGAAAATATTTTCAATTGATTTTTATTGATTTGTTATTTTAGTCAACAATTCAAACATGGTAGTTATGTAAAACTAATTTAATTAAATCATTTAAGAATTACTAAAACTATTATTTTAATATTATTTCTCAAGATAGGAGAGAGAGAGAGAGAGAGAGAGAGAGAGAG
>JAQFXP010003596.1:0-12207 GCA_034693685.1 Belba bartosi | reverse complement strand
TGACTGTATGAATGTTTGCGAGAAAACACACATGAGGCGCTGCTGTTTTAGGCAAAGTAGCATCAGAACGATAATATATCAAACACTTAAAAATTGTGATAAAATTAATAAATAACTGAAATTTGATTTAAATAATTAATAAATCTCTAAAACAATGTCAATAAGAAATGTATTGATTACCGGTTGTAACCGCGGAATAGGTCTGGAAATGTGTAAACAATTATCTCAAATGAGTTCAACGGAACACATAATCGCGACGACAAGAAACCGGAAGAACTCAAATGTAAGTCTAATTTGAAATCCATTTGTTTTTAATTCAATTGAATTGATTCTCTGTTTATAATGTCTAGGATTTGAACCAATTGTCTGCCACTAATCCAAAAGTACATGTCTTAGAGTTAGATACAAGAGATTACAGATATTACGACAAATTTATAGACATTTGTCATCTGATTGTCGGCAATAAAGGCTTGAATTTAATGGTAAACAACGCCGGAGTCATGTCTAAGGATTCGCTGATGACTGTGACGGCCGACAGTCTGTCCGAATCGTTTGAGTCCAATGCGATCGCACCGTTACTATTGACCCGAAAAATGTTGCCATTCCTGAAGACCAGTGCCAAGAATGGAGAACAGACTCAAGTGGTGTGCATATCGTCACTGTTGGGCTCAATGGCCACTAGAGTGACCGCTGGATCGCAAGTGTATCCCTACAGAGTCAGCAAAGTATGCCTTAAATTGATTTCAAATTAGTTTTTATTTATTCTAAACTTTTCTATACAATTGAAATACGAATTGTGTTGTCGTGTCTGAAGGCGTCCCTAAATATGATAATCAGATTATTGGCATTCGATTTGGCCGAACATCAGATCCGCACAATAGGTATACACCCGGGTTGGGTCAAGACTGATATGAATAAAAACGCTTTATTAGAGCCGGAGTTTGCGGTCAAGTCTATCCTTAAAGTATTGCTAAACTTCGATAACGATATTAACGGCAAACTTGTTAACTATGACGGAAAGGTTCTTCAGATGTGACTTAAGCTACTTTTCCGATCCGTTTAGGCCTTAATCATACAAATAAATTGTTTTTAGAAAGTATTTGAAATTTAATTCCGATTAGATTTGAATTAATTTACAGAACTTTAGATATTTTTTATATTTATTTAAGAAAAACACAAATTATTGTCAAAATGTTAGGAATATTTAATTTGAATTAATGTAAATCTGAAATTTGATTTAAGATTAAAATTATTTGATTGTCAAATGATTTCTAAACTCATTTCAATTTATTTGTTTTTAGATCCGAAACAAATAAAACAAAATAATAATAATTGGTTTCGATTTCCAAAATTTTTGCGAAAATTTAAACAAAATTTTGATTTAAAAAAGAATTTAATAATTAGACAAATGGAGAAAAACGACATAAAGGCAGCGCTTCTATGCGTCGAACCGTTAGGAATGACTGAAAATATATCGACATTAGAAGCGTTTGCAGAATTGGACCCAGCTGCTTTCTATGTGGCAATCAATAGCAGTGACAGTAAATTATTATCATTATTATCATTAAAATTGTTTTAATTTTTGATTCAATAAACAAATTAATTTATAGAGAAAGTGATCGGCGTATGCGGCGCTCCCTTTATCGGTTCGAATGGATTTATGGGCTTATATGGCGTCGATAAGGCCTTTCAGGGCCACGGAATCGGACGACAATTGTTTGATTTGTGTCTAAAACATGTCGGGAATCGAAATTGTGGACTACATTCAGTTCGACATAAGCTCTATATTTACGAACACTTAATGGGATTTACAGTTAAAGACAAGTCAGAGCTGTCTGTCTTCACAGGTTTTCCTAAAAATATCGAAAACATTAATGTCTTAATCGATGAAAATCATGAAATCAAAGAATACAAAAGCGAAGACAAGATCTTATTAACAAAAATCATTGAATACGACTCTAAAGTACATAAACAAAGTCGACAACAATTACTAAATTTGATTTTAAATAAAAGCGATTACAAGACCTTTGCTCTAATGGATAAGAGCAGTGATAGAGTGTTGGGATTCGGTTCTATTCGACATAATATCGGTGGCGTTGGACTCATTGGACCCGTTTATGCCGACAATGACTCTATCGCTGAGATATTAGTCTATAATTTAGTCAAATTTAGTGAACATTTGGTAATTAAACATTTGATTTATCCGACACTTAATTATTGTTTATCGAGTCATAAAATTGCCCGAAAATTGGCGCTCAATCAGACCGACAGCTGTCCAACACTTTTCACAAAACACATATTGCCTTTAAATCATAAACATATTTATTGCTTAACTTCTCCAAACTTTTCGTTTTGAGTTATATAACAAGCGTTTGATTGAGTCTCTAATCAATAAAATTAATAATTTTTTGAATAATTTTTTTGTTTCACTTCTATAAAATGAGTTATGTTTTCTGTAGATTTGTTTAATGTTTAAACCGATTGTATTAATAGTAATATAATTAAGAGTAAACGAAACTTTTAAGTAATTTTAATGAGCATTTGTTTAATTATTTTATATTACTAAAGTAAACTTGAACATTATTTTCAAACATTTGCGACATTAATTGAACCAATTTAGAATGAACATTACGTACACATCCATTTGCCAAACATCCATTTATCTATGATATACTGTAGTACCATATCCTTTGGTATATACTTGCATGCAAACTATTATAATATCTAAGTTTCTGATCAGAGTGCAATTATACCTAGGTACAATTGCATAAATTTTGTCTCAATTTGTCCTAAAATTACTCATAATTGCATGCAAATTTATACCAGAGGATACGGTAAGTTAAAATTATAAATTTTTATTATTCAATGATTTAACACAAATTGAAGTAAAAGATTAAATCATTTTAATGTTTAAAAGTTTAAAACTTTACAATAATAATAAATCAAAATAAAACAAATTATAATTATTTCTTAATAGTGTGACAAAAGTATTGAATAAATTGAGACAATTTTGTGCGAAACCAGTTTGACTCGAATTAACGACCGATACCTTTGCCGGCCTTAACGCCCAACTTCTTAGCGGCAAACTTAGCGCCGGCAGCTCCAGCTTTCTTGCCTGCCACCTTTGCGGCCGCAAACCCTTTCTTAACTCCCTTAGCGCCTCCGGCAGCCGCTGCGCCTTTCTTTCCGGCTATAGTTTCAATTAATTAGTTTAATTTTTAATTAAATTTTTAATAATTTATTTTTATAAACCTTTGGCTGCTTTCTTGAAACCGGCCGCTCCGACGGCTCCGAATTTTGCGCCTTTTTTACCTAAAATAACAATAATAAAAAATAAAGTCAAAGTTTGCAATAAAAGCAAAGCTATGTTGACTTACCGGCCGCCCCGGCAACCCCTCCAGCTGCGAATTTACCGCCTACTTTACCGAACTTAAAGCCCTGTTTTAAACCAAACGTCTTAATGGCGCCGAACTTTTTATTGAATCCAGCTGCTCCCACTTTACCGAACGCTCCTTTTTTGCCAAACTTTTTAAACTTTTTGCCGGCAGCTCCAAAAGCGCCTCCTTTTTTAACCCCCTTAAATCCAGCGGCACCGGCAGCCTTTCCAGCCGCAAATGCGCCCTTTTTGCCAAACTTAGCCCCGGCCGCAACCCCTGCCTTTTTGCCCGCTTTGATTCCAGCAGCTGCTCCCTTCTTGCCGGCCGCCTTGGCTACAGCCACGGCACCCTTGGCTACACCTGCTTTTTTAGTCTCAGCCACTGCCAAGTCTGAAGCAGCAGTTTCTAAGTCACTATCGCTCGATATTTCCACAAAATTCTCATTTTTTGTTTCGTTTGCATTGATTACAACCAACAGAAAAGTAATCAAAAATATCTGTAAAATAAATCAATTTTCAAATATATTTTGCAGAATAAAAACTTATTATAAGATATTAACTTAGTTTATACGGTATAACTAATATTGTACTATTAATAGTATAATATAATATTAATATAAAAATTCTTACACATTTCAAATTCATTTTCAAAGTTTAAAAACTTTTCTTATTTAAGTTCAAACACTTTCAGATAAAACTGATTGAATGATACTGTATATGAATTGTCAGAAACAAAGTATTTATATAATAATTTTTTAATAGAAATTTATTAGAAAACTGACAAATTTTTACTACAAAAGAAAACAAAATTTAATTGATTTTCACAACTATTTTCTTATGCATAACTGGCCTTTAAATGAATGTCACTATACAGGGGCGGAAACTGACTTTTTGTCATTTATTCAGTATTTCGGATATTATATAAATTTTCTTAAACGCAAACCTAACCACAGAATGGATGAAATATTTCAAATATTTTATAAACAAATAAAAAAAATTATAAATTGATTGTTTATCGATTAAATCATTTTTATTGTAAGTTGATAAGTTGTAATGTAATTTGATAATTTAAATTATTTTAATTTTGTGTTTGAGTTAAGATTTGAATTAAATAGTTGTCTATTAATTTAATTTAAAGAAATCTCTTATTTTAATTAATCAATGCTTCGATTACTAAAAATATATTCAACAAAAAAAATTATGTTTTATATAAATAGATACAATTTAAAGTGCTTTTTATTTTGCATAAATTTTATTGTTTAGTTGACTTTGAAAAACCACAAAATTTATGTCATTAACACTCAAATTATATATATATTAATTATTCAGGAAATTAGCATAAAATTCACTTTTTTTTGTCTAATTTACAAAAAAATAATAATAATTTAAATAACTTTCATCTATGAATTTGGTGGATATCTTGCATTCTTTTTATGAGTCTTAAGGACACACTTCGGAAATGGATGAATGCAAGACTTTAAAAGTGATCCATTAAAATGAATTTTTGCTTTTAATCAAAAGCTTTTGTTTTTCTAGTTTAATATTTAAGGAAATGATTCGATGAGAGATTTCTTTTGATATACATTAATAAATTTTAAAATATTTAATAATTTTGACAAAAAATTTAAAAAAAAAATAATAATAAAAACCCGTTTTTAATAGATATAAATAAAATTAAAATTAAATGCTTAGATTTGGCTAAAGTTTTTTTAAAGACAAAATTAATTCAAAGAACATTTTCAAAATTTTGTTTTTTTTGCAAAATTTGCAAATATTTGAAAAGACTTTTATTTAAATTGCAGTTATATTTCCGCTAATTTAAAACCATTTCTGAAACAATTGAGTCTAGACTCGAGTTTCCAAAACTACAATCAAAGAGTGTATTGCATAACAAGTAATTAAAATTATTCAAACCTTAAATTATTTTACACTTACTCTGAATTTATTTACAATTTGGTGCAAAAGGAAGTCTTTACTTTAAATCTGAGTAAACTGAATAAGATTTCAATGAAAATTCTAATTTAATAAAAAAATATTATTACCGGTAATCAATTGAAATATCATTATTTTATACAAAAATATTAAAATTTTGTTAATTTATGTTTAATTTATTATTATTTTTACAACTTTTAAGTTATATGTTCTAGCAATTTTATTTTTATTATTTTACATTTAAACTTGATAAAAAAATTAAGTTCTAATAAAATTATTATTGTACACATAAAAATTGGGTTAGATTAAAAAGTTGCTATTTTTATTTAAGACTAGTTGTTATACTTTTAATGCAAATCTCCAAAGTTTACATAAGAATAATTATAAGTTTTTAGTTTTGATCAGAATAAATAATTTTATGCAAGTTGAAATTCAATATGAACAAAAAATACAAATAAATTTTCCAGGTAATCAATTATCAAAAAACCTTTTATGTCAAACAATTATCTCATTAAGTATTTTTAGTGACAAATAAACTAATTAAATATTTTTAGTTAATCGAAATAAATCATAATTGCATTAATGTGTGAATTAAATTATTTAATAAAAATAAATCAACGATTAAAACAATTAGTTGAGTAAACAATATTGAAAATTAAACTAAACAATAATTATTGAATTTGAACGTTATATAACTGATAATAAAATCCTTTCCTTTGAATCAACTCTTCGTGAACTCCTTCCTCAACGGAAACCCCTTTTTGAATGACAACAATTCGGTTCGCGTTTTGAATAGTTGTTAATCGATGTGCGATCACCAAACAGGTCCTGTCCTTCGACGCCTCGTCCAGCGCGTCCTGAACTAACTGCTCAGTCAAACAAAATATGATTCAAAACAAATCTAAACTAAAAACTAAACAAAGAATACTTTTTCCGAAGCCGTGTCCAAAGCAGAAGTGGCTTCATCTAAGAGCAGGATTTGTGGATTTCGAACCAAAGCCCTCGCGATTGCAATTCGCTGTTTCTGTCCGCCGGACAGTTGCGACCCTTTTTGGCCGACATTAGTGTCGTATCCGTTCGGTAAGTCTTTAATAAATTTATGAATATTAGCCTTTTGTGCGGCCGCTATAATCTCATCCATTGGCACAGTTCGAGAATTGTCGCCATAAGCGATGTTTTCGCTAATGCTATAACTGAATAGAATCGGTTCTTGAGATACCAGTGCCATTTGGGACCTGACCCACGCCGTGTCCAAACTGTTTAGATTTTTTCCGTCCAAATACTTTATGTAATTTAAAATTTGTTTTTAAACTAAACATTTAAAAATTATGAGAATGCTTACTATTTTGCCCTTGCCCAAATCATAGAATTTTTCCAACAACTGGATTGCCGTTGATTTGCCGCAACCACTCGACCCAACCTTATTTGGATTGGATAAAAATTGTCTATTAATAACTTATTCTATTTATAGATACAATCAAGTTAATCTGTATTGAGACAATCTCTCACCAAAGCGACGGTCTCTCCATTCGATACTTTAAACGACAATCCGTTCAAAATCTGTGCTTCCGGTCTATTCGGGTAATTGAAGAAACATCCGCTAAACGTGAGATTACCGCCACATTTCTCCGGCCTTTCGGTAATTATATGATTATCTGTAGCACTGATAGGCTTTCTATCAATTAATCTGAATATATTAGCTGCGGCCAACTTGGCCTTCTGGTAGTCAGATGTAAACACTGTGCTCTGGCCTACTGTCTGCGCTCCATATATCAGTGTTTCGATTACTCTAAGAGTTAAATATATTTTTAAAATTTAAATTTGATTTGATTTGTAATTTGATTGAAATAAATTACATAAAAAAATCTCCGGATTTAATAAGACTTTTAGTGACAAGTATTCCTCCGTAGATGAAGGCCACGGAATAGGCCAACAATAGAATACTCAATGAATTGGCCAGGAGGAATCCTCGCAAATAATACTTTCTTCTTGAGGTTCTGCCAATTTAGCAAAAATTTCAGTCAAAACAAAAATCTTTAATTCGAACCAATGTTTACGTTTACCTCAATTTGTTTTCAAGAATTTGCGAATACTTTCCAAAAAAATACATTTCCTGATGGAGTGACGCAACGGTTCGAATGCCACCGATTGCTTCCATTGCTATTTTCGATGACTTCTCATTCGCCTCTTTATTGCTCTGCATCTCACTGCTGTCAACACTGGCCGAGAAGGCGGCGCCCATTACCACGAATGGCATGAATGCACAGGTGACCAAACTTAGTCGCCAGTTAATTATAAAGGCAAGTACTGCTGACGTCACGAATGTGGTGAAGGCCTGGCATATGATTGACATTCTCGAGCCGGAAGCCTAGTATATATTTATATATTTACATAAATTATATATAATTAGATTAATATAAAATAGATTAATCTTAGTCTTACGCCCTGAACGTTAGCCGCATCTGACGAGAGTCGGGAGCAGAGAGAGCCGGTGCTGTTTTCGGACCTATCAAACCAAGCAATCTCTTGTCTCAAAATGGCCGCAAATGCCATCTTTCGTAACCTCATAGTCAGTCTCTCGCCGGCAATGCCTAACATTGTTATCTAAATATTGAGATTAAATTAATTCATTTATTTAATCGAATAATTAAATTCTATTTTACTTGAGTGACCGATACCAGTCCGACCCCTACGCCCAGTCCTATGTAGTAAAAGCAGTATTGAATCGATGTATCAAAAATCTCGTCATGGTCATCGGTTACGGCAAATAAATTGACTAAAAGTCCAAAAAGATATGAATAAATCGGAACAACTAATCCATAGAGTAGTGAACAGAAAAGTCCGCAAAGAATGTAGTATTTGTCGATTGATAACATCTTCAAAAGTCTCATTTGAGAGTAACTTTTGAGCACTTCTTCGGTTTCAATGTTTTCAATCGGTTCACTATTGACCGCAGAGTTGGCGGAACTACTCAATGCACTCAGAGTTCGCTTATAAGTCATTGGAATTAGTTCGATGTCGTCGTACAAGTCTTCGACTTTTGAGTTACTGTTTTTGCTATTTTTGCTGTTCATCTGTTGAGTGACCACAAGATTGAAATACAACCCCTTTTTAGCCATTAGTTCCGAATGAGAGCCCACTTCCAAAACCTTTCCCTTTTCGATATATACGATTCGATCGGAATTAATAATTGTGGACAACCTGTGCGCTACTATTATAGTGGTTCGGCCTTTGGACGCCCTGTCCAGAGCTGTTTGGACTAAGGCTTCGGACTGTAAGTCGAGAGCAGACGTCGCCTCATCTAAGAGTAATATTTTCGGGCTATTAATCAAAGCCCTCGCGATTGCAATTCGCTGTTTCTGACCGCCGGACAGCTGTGCGCCCCTATCGCCCACATATGTCTCGTAAGCTTCGGGCAGTTTACCGATGAATTCGTGTGCATTCGATTCAATTGCCGACATTTCGATCTCTTTCTTATTGATGTCTTTCCGACGCGACCCCAATGTTATATTCTCTTTAATTGTGGTGTCAAAGAGCACTGGTTCCTGACCGACAACACCGATCTGTTCCCGAAGCCAACCCAAGTTTAAGTGTTTAATGTCATGTCCGTCGACAAACACACCGCCAGATATGGGATCATAGAATCGCTGTATTAGTTGAATGAGTGTAGACTTTCCACAACCAGACGGCCCGACCAGAGCCACAGTTTCTCCGGAATTGATTTTTAAGTTGAAGGCCTCCAGAATCGGCACTTCCGGACGCATTGGGTAACTGAAATGAATGTCTTTGAACTCTATATTTGCGGTAAAACTATTTGGTTTTGAGCCGATTTCGGACGAGATATCAATATTTGATTTCCTTTCAATAATATCAAAAATCATAGCCGCCGTACCCCTCGCCATATTGATAGCCTCAAAGTGTGGTGCGGCCGCTCCTACACAGTAATCCAAATATATAAATATTAGTACTGTATATGATATCAAAAGTTTCTAATTTAATCGGAATTTTGTTTAAAAACATTCAGCTTTTGCTCAGGATCTCAGGATCACTAAAACTGCATTACTTCACAGTTTAGTGTTTTATCCAATGTTTGCAAACAATTAAAGCGTTTAAATCTATATAAATACCGATATTATATCCGGCGCTAAGAACACACCAAAAGACAATAGTAATGCTTCCAATCGAGTACTCATTACTGCCGTCTATTCTCGAATCAATAATCATTTTGACGCCAAACCATATTCCCAAAGCCATTCCCCAATAGAGAGAGGCGTAGAGAAAGCCGTTTCCAATTCCAGTCATAAAATTCCTTTTAATGCCACTCCTCATTGCCGGCACTAAGTTCTTCTCATATCTGTCCACTTCTTTGCCTTCGCCGCCAAACGCATAGACAGTTCTTATCGCAGATACCACTTCTTCGGCCACATTCCCGGCCGAAGCATACGATTCCATCTCTTTACGCGCGAATGATGCTTGCACCTATTTAACATGTTTTAATTAATGTTTTCAATTAGACTAAAATCAGACATTGAGAAGTGAGAATCAGGCAAAAATCCCCTGATTTTGAAAATGGCATTTATTTTCCCTAGCATTTGGTCTGCGAAAAAGTACCCTGTACCACCTCGACTATTCGCAAATTTTTTTGTTTTTTACCAAAATTGGGAAATTTCCCCTAAATAGTAAAAATATTAAATAATATAATCAAGCTAAACACAAGACACTATAATAAAAGACAAGATTCAGATCAGAGATAGACAGATCTAATTATAATTTAATTGTTTAATGTTTTGCGTGTTTTTACTATTAATTATATATTTTAATTGCACTGCAGTTAAAGTCTATCAGAAAGATTAGGAATTTATTTAGAAAATAACTTTTGCTTTAATATAATTATATTAATTTTATTAGTTTTTATGGTAATATAAAAGACTAAATACGAATAGTTGTCTATCTAAGTTAATCAAATTTAATCGTCTTGGTCAATAACAAATACCGATATAACAACTAAATAAAATTGACTTAAAATGCAAACCTTATTCATAATGCCAGTGGAAAAAGCAATAAACGGAGCAATGGCTAACACAACAAGAGTTAGTTTCCATCCATAGATGAATGAAATGGTTAAATGAATCACAACCGCAAACACAGTATATATAGCCATTCCTAGCTTCTCGTTCAAGCCGTCCTCTACCCTCTTCAGATCACTTAATATTTGAATTAAATGTTTAAAAAGTAATTAATTTTTGTTGAATTAAATTAGACTTACGCCGAGACTCGAGAAGCGAAATCACCCGAAGATTTCGAGTCAAACCATGAAATCTCTTGTTTTAGAACTGATTCAAAGTATTTGAGTTTAATTGTATGTATTTGGTTGAGAGCAGCCAAAGGGAAGAATGTCATTAGACAATAATTTGCACATGTTATTACTATCCAACCGACAAACAGTATTAGACTCAAAATATATATTTCGTGCAAAAACTCGTCGGTTGTGATCGGAGGAGCGATAGTCGTACTATTGGTACTATTGATGCTGTTTTGGGGTTGATTTCCGAACTCATATCTCACAAATACGTCCACTATATTACCGAAGAGCACATTGAGAATAGGAAAGGAACAGCAGGCAACTACCGATGCTATTGATCCAATGCCCATAAACAATTTATCAATTGGTTTGGCATATTTGAACTAAAGACCAAATTACAAAACATTATTTTATGGAAATTATTTTTAAATAAAAATAAGTTATCAAACGCTTACTAATTGAAAGAATGATACGGCCGGCAGACGTGGCGCTACTTTATTACTCTTTTCATTTTCATCGCCATTCTCTGTGATTTGCACTGTAATAGAAATTATTATATTATAATTTAGAATAAAATTTATAAATATAATGTATTAAAGCTAACTTTTCATTAATTCTTCAGATCTAAGATTCTTGTATTTGTATCAAAAATAATATGAGAATTAAATAAAATAATTTCAATAGAATTTATGATTTTATTTTGTATAGAACTCATGTTTTTATATGTTAGATGAAATTGAAAAGCATCTGATTGTTTTATAATTGTTTGAAATGTTTCTGATTAGATAATTATAATTGTAGTCACATCATAATAAAATAATGCTATAATCAAAAATATTTATTATAATATTTTATTCTTAATTCTACTTATTAGTAATTAATAATTATACTAATTAAGATAAACAAATGATTTGTTAAGTTTAAAAAATATATATATAGCATATAATTGGTCAAGCGCACAAAAAAAATATGTTCATAAACAGTTGTCTTAAATGAAACAAGATCAGTTTTGGACAAATATAATTTTAATCAATTTTTATAAAACACATATCAATAGTTCACTTAAATCTTTAAAGAAATCAAAGTTTGCCTTTTATTGTAATTTTTTTACAATTTATCAAAATTCAGTTTGGCCATTTCTAATTTTTGAATAAAACATAAACTTAGAATCTAAGATCAAGCCTAATTGTTTTCATGGCTAAAACAATTCATTTAAGTTGATTTAAAACAACAAATTCTTATGATAAATACATCTACAGTGAAATATAAGACTAAAAATAGCTATAAAATTAAATAATATTTTAGTTACTGTAAAGTTGTTTATCGTGTATCAATATTTTGTTAGTGAGCTGAGTTAGCAATTAAAATTTTGTATAACTTATACTTTAAATTTAATAATTAAATATAATGTGCAACTCAAAACCAACGCTAATATCAACAATTACATCCTGGCTCATATTTACTTCAAGCTCATAAATTTTCAACTTAATTGTGACCAGCTAGAGTTGATGATGAAAAGGGTCTGAAATTTAGCCCTCGAAACGATATATCGTTCGACAAATGCAATATATTTGTTACGAATAAGTTGTGAAAAGAA